>VYZP01066304.1:0-29168 GCA_013400635.1 Hypocryptadius cinnamomeus | reverse complement strand
TCAGGGACACCTGAAAAGGTGAGTGGGAGGGCCTGGAGCCCTCTAGAGGGTCCAGTGGTCACCACTGGGGTCATCCAGCTTTCCCCTGCCCCTCATGGATTTCTGAGCTCAAGGACACCTGAAAAGGTGAGTGGGACAGCTTGAGGGCTTCCGAGGGTCCAGTGGTCACAGCTGTGGTCATCCAGCTCTGTCCTGCTCCTCCATGGATTTCTGAGCTCCTGGGACACCTGAGCCAGGTGAGTGGGAGGGCCCTGAGCACCTGGAGCAGCCCCAGGTGCTCTGCAGAGCTCTCCCTAAGCCAGGTTTGCCCCAGACCTGGTCTCTGTGGGTAGGGGAACAGGCTCACTCCGTGATTCCTCCCTTTCCTCCTGCCTGGAATGCTCCTCAAAGAGCCAACAGCTGTCAGGATTTCTGTCACCAGTGTCCCCTCAGCACCACTGTGTCCCACCCTGTGGCACTGTGTGGGACAATGTCCCTGCCCTGTCCCTGGAAGTGCCCGAGATGTCTCAGAGCACCTGGGAGAGCAGAAGGTGCCCTGGTCATGGCAGGGGGTGGGAATTTCCAACTTTGGGTTGGAAAGGGCTTTCAGGTCCCTTCCATCCCAAACCACCCCACAATTCCATATCTCCCTTCCCAAAATCTGCTCTGTCCATGCTCAGGATCATCACTTTCTCCTGGCCCTTGGCCACATGGGATGTGAAAGGATTTGGAGACACCCCTGTGGCACCTCCAGCCTCGAGAAGAGGACAGAGAGCAGCTCATTCCCACCCATGCAGTGGAAATAGCCTGGAGAAAAGGAGACTCAGGAGTGACCTCATCACTCTGCACAGCTCCTGAAAGGTGCCTGTGCTCAGCTGGGGCTGGGCTCTTTCTCCAGGAACTGACAGAACCAGAGCACACAGCCTCCAGCTGCCCCAAGGGAAATACAGGTTGGATATTAGGAAAAAGTTTTCATGAAAAGAGTGATGAAGTTCTGGCCTGGCCTGCCTAACAACATCTGTCCTGTTCCATGGCATTTCTAAATCAGCAGTTCTTATCTCCAGGTTTGCACACAGATGCACACCACGGGAGTTTTCTGTTACGTTTTGAGAATTTGTTACAAATCCATTTCTCACACGCCTCCATCCCTCGCTGCCCCCAGGCCCCTTTGCAGGAGGAGGAGGCTGAGATCCCAAGGGATCCCTAAAACCCCTCAGCCCATTCCACAGCACAGGAACAACCTAAAATGGGTTTTCTTTTGTGCCATGCAGCTCCTGGTGGGAATCTGGGGTTGGTTGGTTTCAGTTTCCACTCTCACCACTCAAATTCTGAATTTCCCTTGTTGCTTTTAACTCTTCTGAGCCCCATTTGCATAAATGATGCTCCAGCTGAATTTTCAGAACAAAATATCTCCCCTATTGTTGATATCATTGGTTTATTGTTGATTTCTTGTTTGGGTTGTTTTTTTTTTTTCTTTTTTAGTTTTTGCAGAAATGGGGTAACTGAGAGGTGTTTTAAAGGATTTTATCATCAGTCTTGATGAATAGTGAGACACAGAGATGTAAAACTCAATACTATCCTATCAGAAGTTAACTTATTTCGTAGTTATAATGCTTTAGAAATGTTTTTCACGCTATTCGTTTTTACTACACAATGTTGTTAACACTTCTAACACTAATTACTTATATCTTTATGTAGTCTTGCTACAATACATCTTTCACAGTTCTGTTTTTTTAAATACTTAGTCTTTTTATAAAAGTATAGTTTAAAACTTGTTTCTAGTTCAATCTCTCTCTGAACATTATCTCTATTTTTTTAGCTTTTTTAAGTCAATATACTTTATTTCAGAGTTTACATACAAATATATGTAACATATACAAATAATAATACACAGTTTTGTATTATTGTACAAAACAATGTATTATTATTTGTATATATGAATTGAATGATTATTTGTATATATGAATTAATTTTTATTATTTTATATTAATTATTATTTGCATATATGAATCTTTTACAAATCAATTTCTCACACCCTATCAGAAAAAAATCTGAGGTAACTCCAGCACACTGCTCAGTGTTCTGGCTTGACCCAATATTCCTGCCAGTGGGTTTTTATTTAATTTTTTTCTGGTGAAATGGTGCAAAAGGGGATGCTCAGATTGGTTTGGATCTGCCTTAACCATCCATTAAATCTCTCCAGGACACCAGGTCACAGGAAGGAAGGGTGAAATGAGCACCCAGGTTGGTTCCCTTTTCCAAACTCCTTATTTTTGGCTGAATTCCCTCCCTTTCCTGTAAGGACTAGGGCAGGAGATTATCCCAGAGGAGCAAAGCATTGCATTTTCCTTTTCTCTTTCTTTGATCCTGGCTCTGCAGCAAGGAGGCCACGAGCGATTTCCATGGCACAGGAGAGCAGAGATTCAGAACTATTCCTCAGAAAACAGCACCAGTGGCTGGAAAAGCAGGAAAAACCCTCAGGAAGGGCCAGAACAGAGCCAAGTTTGGGCTGCAGCCCCCAGGAAGATCCTGCTCAAAGCAGGGCATGGGAGAAAAATGAGGTTTTGTTGGGTTTTAAGCCAGGTTTAAACTCTTTCTCCACAGACTGAGCACACTGAGCTCTGCTACACCTGGATCTGCTCTGGGAATGCACTCCCATGGTGTGAAGTGAGGCTGCTGAGCTCTGGCTGTGCAAAGTGCACCTGCAAATTGAATTTTTGGGGATAAAAAATGAGAGGAATTTGTTTGTGTGCACATCTGGGTGCTCCATGCACAGGTTCCAAGGAGGGATTTCCCTGCTTGGAGCATTCTCAGGAGGGAAGGAGAGGTAACTGCTCCAAGCATGTGCTCCTGGTGATTAAATGGCCATTAAATGTATTATTAAATAAATATTTAATTGATTTATTTCCTGTACTGTAACTTCTCAGCCATTTCTAAGCTTTTCTCACACAGGCTGCAATACCCAGGGCTAGAAGTGGCCCCAAAAAAACCCCCAAAAAAATCCCAATATTGCCCTGGCTGGGACTTGTGGGTTAAAAATCCCTTTGGCTAAATTCTCTTCTGCCTCTTTGCCACCAAGGTCCCAAATCTCACACCACCACTCAACCCCTGGGCTCTGGAAGCAACTGGGAGGCTGAGAGGATAAAAATTCCAGATTTTTGAGATCGGATGTGCAGAGTTTGTGGCTGAATAAGAGCAGCTGTTGGAAAAGCTGGAGGAAAGCAGGAAAGAGGAGTGAGCAGGGAGCCTGTGACACCTCCCAGGGCTCCTCCTGGAAGCAGATGTTCCTTTCCCAGCTGAGAGAAAGGAATAACTGCCCTGGGAGGTAAAGGAATGGGGGAAATGCCCACAGGATCCATCTTTGGGGGTCTCTGCCTGTCCCAACCCATCCCTCGGTGCTGGAGGACACAGAAAAGATAAAAAAACAAACAAAAGAAAACAACCCAGGGAAAGCAGGCCTCAAAAAATTAAATCCCAAGGGGCAGCTTCCCCCGAGGCTGTTCCCAAAATCTGCTGGTTTTGTCCTCTTGCTTTATTCTTTTCCCTTTCCTGGAGAAGCTGATTTAGGGGAGAGCCGGGGGAGCAAGGCAGATGCGGGCAGGACAGCGAGGAGGGCATGGGGGATTTCGTGGAGCAGGGATTCAGAATTATTCCACAGAAACCAGCAGGAAAAAAACTCCAGAAGGGCAAGAGCAGAGCCAAGTCTGGGCTGCAGCCCCCAGGAAAATCCTGCTCTAAGCAGGACATGGGAGACTTTGTTGGTGTTTAGGCCAGGTTTAGACTTTGCCACCTTGTGCCCTCCAAAAATCCTTGGAAAAGGGGTTTCAGCCCAGCAGGGAGGAAGGCAGGGAGAGGAATTTGGGGGAATTTGCATGCCAGGAAAGGAGCACAGACACATCACCCTCTGGTAAATGCTGCTCAGCTCTGGAAAACGAGTGGGTTTTGCTCCAGCTGGGCCCCTGTCCCCGCTCCTGGCAGGAGCCAGCTCCGTGTGCCCGTTCCTGGAGGTGCCACCCCACAGAGGAAATGCCACCCTGCAGGCAGGGGACACCGGGCACCTGCCAAGGGACACAGGGAATGCACAGGGAGGGAGCTGAGGCATGGCAGGACACCAGGGGATGGCTGGGAATGATGCAACACCAATTTTATCATTTCCTGCAGCAATCCCACAGCTCCAGGTGCTTTATTCATGGATGTAACCACGAGCAAAAGCAGGAGAAGCTGTGAGATTATCATGATAACATTTATTAAATTAACCCCAGCCCAGATCCTGCTCCCTTCACCTTTAACACCACCTGAGTCACCCTAATTTATTGGGGGAGCATTTTCTCCCCGAGCCCCCTGATTTGTGCTGAATTCCCGTTTTTTTCCTAGAGGAAAGCACCGGGAAAGCTGGGCTGGGTGGCAGGAGGCTGAGGGAAGGGAGTGCTGCTCAGCAGCCACCCACATGCTCTCCTAATTCATCAGCGCACAAAGCCAGCTCTTTGTCTGCCTCCTGCCATTCATTCCCGGTGAGATATCGCTCCCAGGAATCACAGCCCGCCCGGCCAGGGGGAGGATAACAGAAAAGAAAGAGACCAAACCCATCAGACTTAGCGCCATTGTCACAGACAGCTCCTTTAAAAACAAAACAAAACAAAACAAAAACCAATGTATATATGGCAATGTATGTATATGTGTGTGTATATATAATGTATCTGTGTATTCATGTATGAATATGTGTAATATTTATGCCCTTCAGACTTAATGCCATTGTCACAGACAACTCCTTAAAAAAAACAAAACCAAAAAACCCCAATGTATATATGGCTATATATATGTGTGTGTGTATATATATAAAATGAAAACATGTATGAATATGTATAATATTTATGCCCAGCAGACTTAGCGCCATTGTCACAGACAGCTCCTTAAAAAAAAACAAAACCAAAACCCAATGTATATATGGATATACAGATATATATATATAATGTATATGTGTATTCATGTATAAATATGTATAATATATAATATGTATAGTGTATAAATATATATAATGTGTATCTGGCCAATGTAGATGTGGCAATATATATATATATGTGTGTGTATATATATATGTGTGTGTGTGTATGTGTACATATATATATATAAAATATATATAAAATGTGTATGTGTATATATGTATAAATATGTATAATATTTATACCCATCAGACCAAACCTATCAGACTTAGCGCCATTGTCAAAGAGAGCTCCTTTAAAAAAAACAACAAAAAAAGTATGGCAATATATATATGTGTATACATGTAATGTATATATACATTTTACATGTGTACACATGTATAAATATGTGTATACATTATATACATTTATACATGTGTACACATGTATAAATATGTATAATGTATAAAGATATATAATGTATATATGGCAATATAGATATGTGTGTATATATAATGTATATGTTTATTAATGTATAAATATGTATAATATTTATACTCATCAGACTCAGCGCCATTGTCACAGAGAGCTCCTTAAAAAACAAACCAAACAAAACAAAAACCAATGTATATAAGGCAATATATGTGTGTGTGTATATATATAAAATGTATATGTGTATTCATGTATAAATATATATAATATTTATACCCATCAGAGAAAACCCATCAGACTTAGCGCCATTGTCACAGAGAGCTCCTTGAAAATAAACCAAACCAAACCAAAAACCAGTGTATATATGGCATTATATATAAGTGTATACACATAATGTATATGAGTATACATGTATAAATATGTATAATATTTATGTCCATTAGACTTAGCGCCATTGTCACAGACAGCTCCTTAAAAAAACCAACAAAAAACCAATGTATATATGGCAATATATATATATACATATATATATAATGTATATGTGTATTCATGTATAAATATGTATAATATTATAATGTATTATATGTATAATGTATAATATGTATAAAGCATACATATATAATGTATAAATAGATATAATGTATATCTGACTAATGTATGTATGGCAATATATATATGTGTGTATATATATATTAAAAAATGTATATGTGTATACATGTATAAATATGTATATGTATAATTTGTATAATATACAATATGTATAATATGTTAACATAAAAAATATATATCTACCCAATGTATATATGGCAACATATATATGTGTATATAAATAATGTATATGTGTACATGTATAAATATATATAATGTATAATATGTATACTGTATAGATATGTATAATATATAAATATATATATAATGTATATATGGCCAATGTAAATGTGGCAAAGATCTGGCCTGAACGCCCTCTCTGGGCAGCTCAGAGTTAATTTTGGCCACAAACAGGTCAAATAAAAACCCTAATTCCCCAGGAATTATGCAAAGGGAAACCCTGGGCCCGAGGTTATTTTAACCTCTGGATCTTCAAACACTTTGTTTTTCTCAGTTTAACTCCCCAGGCATGTGCTCTGCAGCCCTGAAGGGGTTAATCCCGAGCCATTGTTTTAATTGGCTCAACAATTGGCCTCTGGCCACTTCCTCCGGGAGATTATTCCAGGATTAATCCAAAGCAGTGCCAGAAGTATTTTCCTTCGAGCCGTGCCAGAGGAAACACTCTGGGAACAGATAAGGGCCGGCCGAGATGCAGCAGGATCAAATATTGCAATTATTGCCCTGCCTGCCCGTGCTGCACTTCCCAACCTGCACCCCAGGAACCACAAGGGATGGGAAAACTCCCTAAAACTCACAAGGGATGGGAAAACTCCCTCAAAATCACAAGGAATGTGAAAACTCCCTGAAAACCCCACAGACTGGGCAAAAGGAAAAAAAAGGGAAAATAAAAATCAGTGCCTAATTCTCTGTGGTGTCATACCGCTCAGCAAAGACAAAATCCAGGTCCCCATTGCTTCTATATTCACTTTTTGTGTATTTTTAATTTTGTATTCACTTTGTATTGTATTCACTTCTATATTCACTTTTTCCTGTGTATTTTTAATTTTTTAAAGCTGTCTGAGCAGCTGAGATAAATCTCCCGCCGATTTCTAAAAATTAACCACTCAAATTTGCATCACTCCACAGGAATCAGCCCAAATCCATGCCCGGCCAGAACGAAAAATCTCATTCCGTGTTTTGCATTTGGCTGGTACTACTTGGATAACAACAAAACCAACAAAAACTCTATGTGAAAAATAAATAAATGAATAAATAAACAGAGAAATAAATAAATAAAATATCCTGGAGATTGAAGCGAGACAGAAAAGCCTCTGCACAACCTGAAGGGGATGAAGCTCCGTCTGCTTGAGCACGTGCTGCTCTCACTCACAGCTCCTGTGCTGAGCAAATTCCTCAGAAAAATCCTTTTTTTTTGGCCTAAAATTCCCTTGAACTTTGGTTTAGCCCCCAGGCATGGAGGGGGGATGCTCTGAGCAGTGAAAATGCCTTGCAGCCATGTTTGTGCAGCAGGGGTTTTGAGATATCATTATTGATATTCATGATTATTACTTTTATAATTCTCTGCTGGTTGATATCGCTGGGAACACACCCACAGATAAATAATCCATAAAGATACATTCAGTTTGTCACCTGGCACAAAATATTCTTGTTCTTACAAAGGTGAGTGTAGATAGGAACTAAAACAAGTGGCACAAGTGACATCACACAAGTGGCAGCTCAGCAGTGGGAGCAGTGAGACCCAAAGTGTGCTGGAACCCACAGAAAAATGGGGAATTTCTGTCCCTGTGCATGTGGCTGGGTTATATTTATTGTGCTTATTGCATTTATTGCTATTTGTTGTATTTATTGTATTTATTGCTATTTGTTGTATTTACGCTGTTAATTGTGTTTATTGTATTTATTGCAATTTATTGCTGTTTAGTGCATTTATTCTATTTATTGTGTTATGGTGTTTATTTTATTATATTTGGGAGCAGGTTTGTGGTACAAGGCAGGAATTTTGATCTGGTCAATCCCTGGGGTGGGGCTGCACTTCAGAGCCCCTTTTTTAGATTTTCTACCATTTCTCAGTCTGATTGTTCCCTAAGCAGCATCTCCAGAACCAACACACTCAGGAGCAGGGCCCAGCCCAAAGCCAGAGAGAAACACCCCTGTCCCTGCCCCACAAACAGGAAAAACCCCTTTCCTGCCCCATAAACAGAGAGAAACCCCCCCTTCCCTGTCCCAAAGCCAGAGAAACATCCCTTCCCATGCTCCAAAAACAGGAACACCCCTGTCCCTACCCCAAAGCCAGAGAAAACCCCTTTTCCTGCCCCAAAAACAGAAATACCCCTTTTCCTGTCCCAAAACCAGACAAACACCCCTGTCCCTGCCCCAAACAGGAACACCCCTTTCCCTGCCCCAAAACCAGAGAAACTCCTCTTTCTCTGCCCCAAAAACAGAAATGCCTTTCCCTGCCCCAAAAGCAGAAACCCCCCTTTCTCTGCCCCAAAAACAGAAACCCCTTTCCCTGCCCCAAAAGCAGAAATNCTTTTCCTGTCCCAAAACCAGACAAACACCCCTGTCCCTGCCCCAAACAGGAACACCCCTTTCCCTGCCCCAAAACCAGAGAAACTCCTCTTTCTCTGCCCCAAAAACAGAAATGCCTTTCCCTGCCCCAAAAGCAGAAACCCCCCTTTCTCTGCCCCAAAAACAGAAACCCCTTTTCCTACCCCAAAAGCAGAAACCCCCCTTTCTCTGCCCCAAAAACAGAAACCCCTTTTCCTACCCCAAAACCAGAAACCCTCCTTTCTCTGCCCCAAAAACAGAAACCCCCCTTTTCCTAGCCCAAAAAGAGAAACACCCCTTCCCTGCCCAAAACCACAACCCCCCTTTGCTGCTCCCAGCCCCTTCCTCCCGTCCCTCCCAGCCAGACACGTCCCACGGGCTGTGTCCCACCAAGGCCACCACCGCTGCCACCCTGCCATGCCCTGGGCCACCACGGATGGGCAGCCAGGAGAGGGAGGGAGGGGAAGAGGCAGGAATGGGGAATGTTCTGGTGAATCCAGCCTATGGCTCCAGGGAACAGCAACATCTGTAGAAATCCCAAAAAGAAGGGAATTTTCGGCCTAGGACACTTCATGGTGCAAGTGTGGGACTGGAATGGAGCTCCAAGCCCATCATTAATTCATGGGTCATTTAGATTTAGGTTAAAAGTATTGCTCAGCAGAAGATGCTGCTCGTTTGACTCTCTCTGAGAGTCACCAGAAGAAAAAAAATAACAAATTCTTTATATATTTAGAGATTATAACAGGTAATTGCAATGCAGGCCCGAAATCCAATCAGTGATTTTATGGAATTCCCCCTGTCCCAAACCACAGTTTCAATCTTGTTCATCAACAAGATCTGCTTCAGAAACAAACATCAGCTCAGTGTTTTTAAAGAACATTTCCTGATGAAAAATGAGATCAAGCCCTGTGCTGGCACTGCTGAGGCTCCTGAGATCCTGGGGACAGTTTTTATGGCAAAAAGGACCTGGAGGGGCTGGAGCGTGCCCAGGGAAGGGAACGGAGCTGGGAAGGGGCTGGAGCCCCAGGAGAGGCGGAGGGAGCTGGGAAGGGGCTCAGCCTGGAGAAAAGGAGCCTCAGGGGGGACCTTGTGGCTCTGCACAACTCCTGACAGGAGGGGACAGCCGGGGGGGTCGGGCTCTGCTCCAGGGAACAGGGACAGGAGGAGAGGGAACGGCCTCAGACTGGGCCAGAGCAGGCTCAGGGTGGGCACCAGCAGGAATTTCCCCATGGAAAGGGCGCTCAGGCCTTGGCAGGGGCTGCCTAGGGAGGTCTGGAGTGCCCATCCCTGGAAATGTTCAAAAAACCCATGGATGGTGGCACTTGGGGACATGGATCAGTGGTGACCATGGTGGTGCTGGGGGGCTGGTTGAATTTAAAGGTCTTAAAGGTCTTTCCCAACATTAATAATCCCCCAATTGAAAGATTATTTTTGTTTGAGGAGCTGACACACCCAGGAGCACCCTCATTCTCCTTCTGTGCAGCTCATGGCTTCTGCCTAAAATTTGGGATAAACAGAACCTGAACTGAGAGGTTCCCAAAAGCAAAAATGCTTGGAAAAGGCTCCATGTGTGTGTCCCTGAAAGCAGAGAAATCAGGATCCCTCCAGGGATGCAATGAGCCTGGGAGAAGCTCCTTTAAGGGTTTGGGTGCTCAGGTCAGATTTCTGAGCCCAAATTTGAACAGTCCTTTGAGCCTCATGTTAATTAACCATGAGCTGCTCCTGTTTTAAAGGAACACAATCCACTGGCACCTCAGGCCTGTGTCTCCAAGGAATTGATGGAATCCCAAACTGGTTTGGGTTGGAAGGGACCTCAAATCCCACCCAGTGCCACCCCTGCCAGGGACACCTCCCACTGTCCCAGGTGCTCCCAGCCCCAATGTCCAGCCTGGCCTTGGGCACTGCCAGGGATCCAGGGGCAGCCACAGCTGCTCTGGCAATTCCAGCCCAGCCCCTCCCCACCCTGCCAGGGAGGAATTTCAGCTCCCCTAGAGCAAAGCTTTGACAAGTTTCCATCAGCTGCCTGTTTTAAATTTGCTTTTTCAGCCTTTCAGCCTTTTTCTTTGTTCCTTTGTTGCAGCAAAACCTCAATAGGAAACTTGGGTTGGCTTCTCTTCACCACTTGTTGCTTAATTTATCCTACAAAACCACCTTTTTTGTCCCCCCTTGTTTGTGAAAACCCATTTCATCTTTCTTCAGAGGTAAATCTTGAATTTTTTTTAGCCAGAGACTCTGCCACCAAGAAACACTTCAAGGTGGTTCTCAAGACACTGAGCTCAGGCACAGCACAGCCATAATCCTCAAATGCTTGAAAACATCAATTATTATTTTCCATCCTGATTTTCCCCAACCACTGCCTTTGTTTGCTTCCTTCAGGGATGATCAGAACTTGATGCTGAGGTGTCCAAGTTTTCCCTGCGCTGTTAAAATCCTCCTGAGCCATCCCAACCCTCCCCACCCATGGCACAAACAAACTGAAATCAAACACTGCCCAAAAGGAATTTCAGTTTCTCCTCCATCATCCAAGGGTGCGGCTTGAAAAATCAGCTCTAAATCTAAGTGAGAGTTTCCCCCTCACAGATTTTTTTGGAAGCTGATCCAAACCCAGCCTGGTTCTGCAGCCTTGACTGATTCCCTTACAAACCTTCAAAGTAGAACCCAGCAGGGTCCCTGCACTGGGGCATTTGGCAGCTCCCTCATCCAGGGTTTTGGTGCAGCTCTGGAATTCTCTCCCAATCCCCTCTCATCTCCTGCAGGGCCCCATCCCAGTTTTGGGGGGACAATTCCACAGGTTTAGGTTGGTGCTGGTAGCCCAGCATCCCCTCCCAGTGCCCTCCAGAGCCTTGGCTTCTTCTTGCTCCATCTCTCGCTAATTATTGCTCTGTCCTCACTAATTATTGCTCTGTCCCTGATTAATTTCTCTCCAAGCTGGGCTTTTGTTCAAACACTCCCCCCCGTGATGGGTGGCTGAGCAAAGGTGCCTCCTCTTTCCTCTTGACCTCGAGGAGCCCCGGAAATCTGAATGAAACCAAGCCCTGGTGAAATTCAGAGGGGTTTTCCCTGCAGATCTCGTGATTCTGTGCACAATTATTACAACCTGAGGTATTTTATGTCAGTTCCTGGCTCAGGTGATCCATGAAACAGCAGAAGAACAAACAACAGGAGGGTTGGGGTTTTTTACAGCCCTGAAATCAAGGTTTTTATGGGGAGCTGTTTCCTTATAATGCTCCAAAAGAGGAATATTATGGTTCTACCTCAATGCCAGATTTATAATGAATAATTTTATTTAGAGGTATAGGTGAACATGGGTTGATGGTTGGACTTTTCCAACCCTGGTATTTCTGATTCTATCACCCTCAAAAAGTGTCTTCAGCAAGCTGAGCCCCCAGAGTTTCACATTAAATATCAGAATTGGGGTTTTTCCTGCAGGATTGCTCAGACATTGGAAGAAATTGCCCAGGGAGGTGGTGGAGTCCCCATCCCTGGAAGCATTCAAGAAAGATCTGGATGTGACACTTGGGAACATGGTTTAGGGTGATTTTAGGGTGGTGCTGGTGATGGTTGGACACCAGGAACCCTCCCACCCATGGCCTGGTGAGGTCAGGATTATCTCTGCACGCACCAGAGTTCATTTGATGGGAATGATCATTGAATCCTAAAAAATCTTTCTCTTAAAGTTGGAAAATATCTCTAAGATCCCCAAATCCACCCCCACATTTACCCTACTCCACAAAAGAGAGGAATTATTCCCTGTTATCCATCTGGCATTGAGGCAGAACCACAACATCCCTGGTTTGAAGCTGGACTGGAGGATATTGGAGGTCTCGGATGGTTCTGTGATTTCCTGACCATCGCCTGTGGGAGAGACATCCCTGCTGCTTTCCCTGAGCAATTCCTGGAAAAAAAACACCAGCAATTCCTGGAGAGAATGATGAGGAAAAGCTGATTCAGAGAGCAGCTGGATGATTTCATCCAGAGCATCTCAAACCTGCTCCCAGTTCCCACCACTGCCCTGGAGATGTGGAGAAACAGAATTCCAAGAATTTCAAGGGTTCTGCACACACAGGAGAGGCATCAATGTTCAAGCTGAGATGTTTTTGCTGCCTCGGGGTTTGGCACCTCAGCACAGGAGCAGCAGTGTCAGAATCACCCGATTTTTACAATTCACAGACATTTTCTGCAAATGAGGTCATTCTATGGCAGGGAGACATTTCTTCCCAGAAAATGTCCCAAGCTAAGCCAGGGAGAAGGGAAGAGATCATTCCAGCCCTGACTTTGTTCCATCAGCTTGGGAGGGGGGCAAGGGGAATCCTTCCTAATCCCTGCTGGGAAGGAGGATCCCTCACTTTTGGGCATGGAAAGCTCACCCTGAGCAATCCTGCCCCACCTCGTGTTCAGGGCAGAGGCTCCCACAGCAAAGGAAAATCCTAAAGCACCATCATTACATCAGTAAATCATCATTCCCCTGGATTTAGGGAAATCCACCCAAAATGTTCCTGGGAAATGCAAATAGATCAAAGGAACAGATCAAAGCTGTTGGCAGCAGCACCCACAGGAACCTCCACGGCACAAAATCCTGGAATTAAGGCTGGAAAAACCTCCAAGATCATCCAACCCAACCTCCAATCCCAACTGTCTCAGGGAACAGGGTCCTGCAGATCCACGGGAGCTCCACTGCCTCAACCAATCCCAACCTCTGTCTCCTGGGACCTGCTGGGATGGAATTGCTCTTTGAGGGACAAAACCATCCCAGGAATTCAGCTCCTTCCCTGCCTTGGCCTCCAGTCCTGCTGGAAGTGCCTTCCGTGGGTGTTCCTGCTCCGAAGGGACCCTCTGGGGACACGGGGACCTCCCAGGACAGCAGCTCAGGAATGCTCAGGAATTCCAGCCCAGGAGCTGCCTCCTCATGGCTCCAGCTTTGGAAAATTTCCCTGCTCATTTTCCCAAGACAGCAGGAAAGCAGCACCCAAAATAATGTTCTAGCAGGAGCAGGGCACAAATTCTGACAGGTTTTAGGGTGTTTTTTTAGGAATTACAGCGATTCCATGCACTTGATGGCACAGCAGTAGAGAAGCAGAAAGGCACAATATGAATTCCTAGAGCACAGCTCTGGTCCCATATATATATTATTTATTTTTATTTAATTTTAATTCCCATTTTTATTTTAATTTTATTTTCATTTTTTATTTTTTGATGTTAAATTTAATTTAAATGTAAATTTAATTTACATTTAAATTTAATTTTTTTTAACTTCTATTTTTATTTTTACTTGTATTTTTAGTCTCCTATTTTTACTTCTTTTTTTTTTAACCTCGATTTTTATTTTTAATTTTTTTTCTTCCTCTGAGGAAGAAAATGCCCTGTACTCTTATTTCTGGCTGTGGGGGCACCCCACTCACAGATTTCCCCATGCCCAGCCCAAGCAGGGACCTGCTCAGCATTTCCAGGATAACCTCTCCACTCATCCCAACATTCACACTCCAAGCTGGCTGACAGAGAAGGACCCAGGAGAAAACTCAGCCTCAAAAAAGGAAATTCTGGGGGAAAGGTCTTTATTTCCCTACTTTTCTTTACCTTGCACTGAGACTCGGGGCAGACTTTGCTGTGTCTCCCCTGGAAGCCCAAGACTTCACCAGGTTGGAATTTTGGGGGTTTTCCCACCAAACCCCCTTCACTCCATGGAGGTAAAGTCATGTAAAAACCCAAATCCCAGGATTTTTGTGTCACACGGCTTGGTGGAGCCTCCTGTTCTGGGAGGGATGGATCCATCCAAAAAAATTTCTGGAATGGTCCCAAACCCTCACCAAGGTCCCTCTGCTGCCACCCTGCAGGACCTTTATGTCACCCTTTTCCAGGAAAAGAAAGTTGTTATTCCTGAGCCCCTAATTCCAGAGTTATTCCCACTCTGGCTGCCCAGAATTGACAGAATTCCCAGAATTCACAGGATCACAGAATCACAGAATTCACAGGATCACAGAATTCCCAGAATTCCTAGAATCACTGGGTTGGAAGAGACCTTCAAGATCATCAAGTCAAACCCAGCCCCAACACCTCAACTCAACCCTGGCACCCAGTGCCACATCCAGGCTTTGTTAAACACACCCAGGGATGGTGATTGCACCACCTCCCCGGGCAGAACATTCCAGAACTTTATCACTCTTCCTGTGAAAAACTTTCTCCTAATATCCAACCTGTATTTCCCTTGGGGCAGCTTGAGGCTGTGTGCTCTGGTTCTGTCAGTTCCTGGAGAAAGAGCCCAGCCCCAGCTGAGCACAGGCACCTTTCAGGAGCTGTGCAGAGTGATGAGGGCACCCCTGGGTCTCCTTTTCTCCAGGCTGAGCACCCCCAGCTCCCTCAGTGGTTCCTCACAGGGTTTGTGTTCCCAGCCCCTCTCCAGCCTCGTTGCCCTCAGGGACCCCTCTGTCCCCCTCGCTGTGACCCCCAGCCTCAGCACGGGACTGATAACCACAACAAAGGGCTGGGCTGCCATAAAACCCAACTGAAACCCCAAAACAAAGCAGCAGAAAGGTTCTGGGAGTGATCCATCACCACCCCTGGGCAGCATCCACAAACGCCAGGGAGAAAAACAACGGGATAAATCACAGGGATATATCACAGCCGGGAATATTATCTGCAGGAACACTGCACCTGCTCAGCCAGAGCCATTCCCTGCCTGCCACGGGATCAATTCTCTTGGAAAAGCCTCCCTATTTCATGGGATAATCTTGTGACAGCCCTTGGCACCTGCTTTGGGGCAGTTCTCACAAGCGGTTGGTTGGGAAAAGCCCAAATCTCTCCTCTTTTTGCACCCACAAAGCTCCAGCTCTTCCCAGCTGTGCATCCACAGGCACAAGGACACTGGGACAGGGAAAGGGTCCCAAAATTTAGCGATGCCACTGGGATGAACACAGGACACTGCTGTGCCCCCCTTGGGAGGGAGGCTGGAGCAGCATCCCCTAAAAATGCCTTTTTTAGCTCTCCCTGCAATGGAAATTTCATTTGCAGCCAGCCAGGGCTGCAAGTGGTTTTACCAGCCCAAGTGATTTTACAGAATATTTTATGAAATATTTTACAGAATATTTTATGGAATATTTTATGGAATATTTTACAGGATATTTTACAGAATTTTGTACAGAATATTGGAAGGGTCCCACATGGATTGTCAGCTCTCAAGTGAATGGCCCAGGCAGAGATTAAATCCCCAATTCTGGCATTTCCAGCACTAAGCTCTGCCCAGCTGAGCTCAGCCAGCAGGAAAATCCCAGCCTGGTGCATCCCATGCAGGGGGTGGAGCCCAGGTGCCGCCTCACCTGGAGCTTGTCCCCTCCCCTCCAGGAGCCAGGCCTGCCGTGGTGACCCTGCAGGGCACGGACACAACACAGCAGGACCCTGATCTGGCAGCCTTTCACTTCCCTTAGAAAACCCAAACCACAGAAAACCCAACCCCACAGAAAACACACCAAAAACCACCCAAGAGCAGTCGGGCTAAAACTTTCTAATGGAGAATTCTAATGGAGAATTTGATGGGAAATGGAAATGCAGTGATTAAATTTCAGCTTCTCCCAGTGCAATTTAACCCCTTTTTGTTCTCCGGCCTACAGAAGGCAAATTTAACCAACTTCTCAAGGGCCTACTCGAAATTTTTGCAGAAAATCCCTCCTGTGCTCACCTTCCCTGCCCTGACAAAGCCAAACAAAGCTGCCCTTGTCACCTGCCCTCGATTTCAGCATCCCCCAGCTCCTGTTTCAGGAAGGACACAGAGCAGAAGGAGTTGGTGACGCTGTGAGAATGGCGGGGCAGAGGAAGCCGGCCCTGCTATAATTAGAATTTTTTGCCGCCCCCGAGAGCGGCTGCTCGGCCCACGCCTTTCATCACGAGTGGGTGCTCGGCTAAATTTACCTCCTGTCAGAAGGGTTTGACTCGAGCTTGACACAGAAAACCCCACCAGGATGTGGTGAGCGAGAGGGGAAGTTCACGAGGTGCAGGCGCTAACTGACATCATTTGGAGGCACAGCTGAAACTCAGATGATTTTTGGGTTTTTTTCTGTGTGCAAGATACTCATTTGAATAAAATAAAAAAAAAAAAAAGGAAGAAGAGAGTGGCATTCTTCAGAAAAATAAAAGCGCAGTGGCAGCTCTGGGGTAGCTGTGATGTTCATTGAGGAAAGAATTCCTCCTACACAGCCCAGTCCTTGTGCTGGGGGAGGAAAATCCCACTGTGCCCACCCTGGCACGGAGCTGATGGGATGGCCCTGCTCAGCTGAGCCCACCTGGTCACCCAGGTGACCCCAGAGTCCCCTCCCTTCCCCCATGGCCAGGCTGGGAAACACCAGAAGGACTTTGCTGGTCCCAAGGAACAACAGGAGAGCTGCCTGTGCTGATGTCCCCAAGAGCTCTGGGGACAGCAGGAGCTGCTTGGATGGGGTTTGTTTGATCTCTCATTGAATCTCTGAGCTGAAGGGGCCCCAAGGATGATGCAGTGCAACTCCTGTCCCTGCCCAGATCCCCCAGCAACCCCACCCTGGGCATCCCTGGAGCAATGTCCAAATTTCTCACCCATCCTTCATCTCCCCCATCCCTCACTCTCACAGAATCATGGAATGTGCTGAGCTGGAAGGGACCCACAGGGATGATCAATCCCAAATCCAAACCCTGCCCAGACCCCCAACAACCCCACCCTGGGCATTCCTGGAGCTCTGGCAGCCTCGGGGCCGTGCCCATTCCTTGGGGAGCCTGGGCAGTGCCAGCACCCTCTGGGGGAAGAACCTTGCCCTGATCTGCAGCCTGAGCTGCCCTGGCCCAGCTCCAGCCGTGCCCTGGCTGCTGTCCCTGCCCCAGAGCAGAGATGGGAGCTGCCCCTCGGGAGGAGCTGCAGATCCCTGAGCTCTGCCCTCCGTGTGCCCTGCTCCAGCTGCACACACCAAGAGCCCTCAGCTGCTCCTCCTGTGGCCCCTCCAGACCTTTCACCCTCTCCATGTCCTGTCTTTGGACTCTCTCCAACATCTTTAGATCCTTCTCACCCTGAGGCACCCAAAAGTGCCCCCAGCACCAGAGGGAGGCTGCACCAGCCTCAAGCAGAGCAGGACAATCCCCTCCTCTCATTCTCTTTTCCCTGTTTTTCTCTTCCTTCCCCTTCTCTCAGTGCCCTCTGGCCTGCAGCTGATGTCCATGTGGAGTTGGAGACTCCCAGGACCAATTCCTGAATCCCTGAAGGGACCCACAGCCACCCAGGCTGGTTCCTCTGCTTGTTTGATCCCACAATGTGAACTCAGAGCGGTGCCAAGGAGCTGAACCTGAGGAGCAACATCCTGAGGTCCTCCCATGGAGAAAAAGCAGCTCATAAGTGACCCCACAGTCATTTGGGTGATGTACAAAATACCTGACAGTGACAAAGGGCAAGGAATGTCCTGGGAGAGGGGAGAGCATTAGAAAATTCCCAAATTTCAGTACTTTCATACACAGCAGAGACTCCCAAGGGAAGAGCCCCACACTCCAACCCCGAGCGGCTGGAGCAGGGATTAACAATGAGATGGATACAGAGGCTTGGCAGAGAAAGCATTAATTAAAAATAAAATAAAAAATCATACTAATTCACGTTCCCAATGTCTGAAATAAATCCCAGCACTTTGCAGTCCAGGACAAGGGTGGATCCAGCAGGGCACTGAAGCTGCTGCTCTGCAGCCCCCCAAGAGCCAATGATCCAGACAGGACCCACAAATTCCCTTTAAGGCACCCCAAAAAGCAGCTGAAGTGACTCCCTGAGTGCTGCCATCACTCAGGAGAGATCATAAAATTATAAGCTTGCCTTAATTTATAATGTTTATGAGTTTATAATTCCATCATTTTCTCATCCCAGTTTTCTGTCCCTGTATGGCCACAGAGAGAACAATTCCACTTGGAAAACCTGTGGCCAGCCCTCAATCAGCCAGAGAAAATTGTGCAGCCTCAGATACATAAAATTAAGAAGCCCTGGAAGTTGCAGAGCCTTGGCTTTGTTCACAATTTGATTAAAATCAATGAGATCAGCAGAACCTGTTCATTTTCTGCTTTTGTTTTCATTTGATCTCGGCCTTCCCGGATCTCTCAGGATGCCAGGAAGGAAAATCACAGATCACAGATCTCAGGCTTTCCAACCTCATTCCTATAAGGCCAGGGAGACAATTCTGGACAGGAAAAGCATCACTGGTGCTCTGTGCCTCATTTGTCCTCAGTTCCATCCCCAAAACCACTGTGCTGGCACCTGGAACTGCCACCTCAGAGCTGATTCTCAGATTCCCCCAGGAGCCTTCATCCCAGAGAGGGAATTTGCTGGTTCTTGGCTTCTTTTTCCTGCCTCTGTCAAGGTCGGGATTGAAGGCACTTGAGACATTTCACATTCAGGCTTAGATGTTTATTATTTCTTTTCTATATTACAAGTGGTGAGTTCTACTGCATTCTGCTAACAAGCTACAAAATGGCCAACTCTCTCTTGTTACAAGGCTTTTTTAGGCTAAACTGTCCAGTTAAGAAATGACACCTAAATTATTTTTACTTTTAACCCAATAACCAACCACCTGTGCCTGCAATGTGGACTTTTCTATCCAATTACACAAAACCACCCAAACCCATGGAGAAGAAGGTGAAAAGTGTCACCGCTGAGTCAGGAATGAATGAAGTGATACAGACTCTAGATCAGAAGCCTAAGAGGCTAAAAGAACCAGTTTATTGAAACCCCTTCTTTTATACCCTGGTCCAACACAAGTGGACCTGATTGGTCATTTAATCAACACATTTCACATGATTGGCTAATTAAGAAAATACCCTTTGTGGTAAACATCTTTATGGGAAAAACAACTTGATGAAAACACCACCTGCAGATAGCTTATCATTCGTTTACCATTCTTTCTCTCTGCCTCCCTAAAACTTCCCAGACCAATTAATGGGAAAGCTTATCTGGCTTTCTCTCTCTGACCAGACTGTTGTATCCACAAAGAAGACGGAGAAGGAGAAGAAGAAGAAGGTGAAGAAGAAGGTGAAAAAGAAGGTGGAGAAGAAGGTGAAGAAGAAGGACCAGCCACAGCCCTAAAACCTCCATCTTGCTTTATAGATACTGCTTTATTCTAAAACCCCAAACTCTGAGTTTCCCACCCTGTGATATCACACACTTCCCTTCAAACTCCACACCCACAATCCCAGTTCCATCATTCTGTTTTGGGAGCTTCTCCACGGCCTCAGGTCAGTGCAGTGTTCTCTTGGGGTCAGTGCCTGGCAGCACAGAAAGTCTCAAATTCTCAGCATCCAAGACTCCAACAGGAATTCTGGCTCATTTTCCCGGTTTTCTAAAGGCACAGCCTTCCCCACATCCACACCCTGCAATGTGTCCCCAGCTTTTGTCCTTGGCTAAATTCCATCCTGACATCCAATCCTGCGCTGCTGGCCCGGCACTTCCAGCACCTCCCCTTCCACCTCCTCTCTCTTCAGGGCATCAAACTCATCTCTGCTTTCAAGGCCACCCCCAAGCCAAGCTGTCACTGCTGTTCCAAGGTCAAATCCCTGTCTTCAGGCATGGATGTGAGGAAATCTCCACTGGTAGCAGCAGTGCTACCAAAAATCCCTGTATTTGTATCTCCTCCTGCTTGGTGCAATCTGAAATTTTCAAAAGTGGAATTGAGGAGGCCACTTCAAAACAGAGGGGAAAGAGATGGCACAGATGTGGTACCCTGTCAGTTGTTGATAAATAAAATATCTTTTTCAATATATTTTGGTCCTGGGCAGGTTCAAAAACTCAGCTTTATCTCAGAATAAATTAAATTTATCTCAGAATAAATGAAATTAAGATTCAAGGAAATTCTCAGTACCCACCACCCTCTGGAGAGATTTGGAGGTGGAAATTAGGGAGAACAACACCAAATTTCCAGTGGAAAGCTCTACAAAGCCTCTAAAACTCTGCAAATCATCTTCTTCCCACACAACACCTTTCCCTGTGAAGAAGGGACAGAAAAATTCTGTCCTTCCATGAGCTCCTTGAGGCCTTTGGGAAGTGTCTGTGCTGTATTTTGCCCCTTTTTGCAAGGATGGGGACATGGAATATTCCCTGCTCCTCATCTGCCTTGGGAGGAGAAGCTGCCCAGGGATACAGAATCCAACCCCAGAATTTTAAGGCCAAATCAGATGCGAGCAGCGAAGCCATTTGAACATTTCAGATTTACCTGGAAGGCATCAACCCCTTTGCATTTTAATTACCAGCACTTCATCGAGCTTCACCTCAAGCCACCTGCAAATCCAAGGGCTGGAGGTGTAGAAATATTTGCTGAGGAGCAACCAGGAGGGCTGGGAGGGGCAGAATGGAGATAAATCCCGGCACGTTCCCAAAATTCTGGGCTGGCAGCGCTGCTGGGCTGGCTGCAGGGGCTGGATTGGGATGCAGGGGCTAGATTGGGGTGCAAGGATTGGGATGCACTGGTTGGATTGGGATACAGGGATTGGGATGCACTGGTTGGTTTGGGGTGCAGGGGTTGGATTGGGATGCAGGGGCTGGATTGGGGTACAGAGGTTGGACTGGGGTGCAGGGGCTGGATTGGGATGCAGGGGTTGGATTGGATGGCAGTGGATTGGGATGCAGGGGCTGGATTGGAATGGAGGGGTTGTATTGAGATGCACTGGTTGGTTTGGGGTGCAGGGGTTGGATTGGGATGCAGGGGCTGGATTGGGATGCACTGGTTGGGTTGGGATGCAGGGGCTGGATTGGGATGCAGGGATTGGATTTTTTGGCTCCCCTCAAAAGTCTCCAGACTCGGGGCTTTCCAGCCAGCAAGCAAAAAGCTCCAGGGCTGCATTGGTGTGTCATCCCAAATAAACCCAAGATACAGGTGGAAAGGAAGATTTCCAGGGAATCCATTTGGCAGATAAGCATCAGGCCGTGCCTCATCCAGCCTTTTTCCCATTTTCCTACAGCACTAAATTGAAGTCCCAGCTCCCAGAAGGAGCAGACTGGGAAGGCTTGGAGCTCTCTGCCTTCTAAAGAAATACTGAGGTGTTTCATTTCATGGCAGGGGTGGGATGGGATGAGATTTAAGGTTCCTTCCAAAACCAGCCCAAAAGAGACACAAATTCTGATTTTCAGGAGCTAAAACCCACCAGGATTTGAAGAAAGAAAATAGTTTCATTCCCCCTTGACCAGATTTTCGCAACTCTCTGAGCCAAATTCTGCCTTTCTGCACTCAAAACGTGCCACAAAGCCAGCCCAAAAAAGACACAAATCCTGATTTTACAAAAGCCAAAAACCAGTAGCATTTGGAAGAAGAAAAGAGTTTCAATCTTTCTTGACCACATTTTTGTACCAGTGAAAATCTCACTGATTCCAATTCTGCCTTTCTGCACCCAAACCGAGAAGCCACAAAACCAGCCCAAGAGTAAAGACACAAATCCTCCTTTTTAGAGGACAAAACCACCAGAATTTGAAGGGACAAAAGAATTTTAGTCTTTCTTGAGAAGATTTTTTTAATTCTCTCAGCCAAATTCTGCCTTTCTGCACCCAAACCAAGCCACAAAACCTGCCCAAAAAGGCACAAATCCTGATTTTCAGGAGCCAAAAACCACGAGGATTTGAAGGGAGGAAAGAGTTTCAACCTTTTTTTGAGCAGCATTTTGTAACACTGAGCCAAATTCTGCCTTTCTGCACTCAAACTAAAGCAGAAAACCCACCCAAGAGTAAAGCCACAAACCCTGATTTTTAGAGGACAAAAGCACCAGGATTTGAAAGGAGAAAAGAGTTTCAACCTTTCTTGAGCACATTTTTATGGCAATGAAAAATTCTCTGAGCCAAATTCTGCCTTTTTGCACCCAAACCAAGCCACAAAACCAGCCCAAAAAAGACACAAACCCTGATTTTCAGAAGCCAAAGCCCAGGATTTGAAGGTGCTCAGGTTCTGAGTGTTTGGGCCAAAGCAGGGACCCCCAGCCCAGGGTGACCTCAGCAGATCCATGGAGCTGTGGGAGCAAATCCCAATAAAACTTCCTGGAGGTGAATTTGTCACATAAAGTCTACTGGAGATTCCCAATATCTGGCAAATGTCAAAGTATCATTTGCATAAAGTGATTTAAAGGAGATTTAAGGGTTCAGATCAGACCCAGCTCCTTCCAGAGCAGAAAAATGGGGAGAGGGAAAATGAGGATGGGGGAATGTGGGAGAGCTGCTCCTGGAACAATCCCTGTCTCTCAGACAATGTCTGAGCTCCAAGGAAGCACTTTGGGCTATAAATAAAATGTAATGGGATGAACACAAGCAAAGCCAGATTTAAAAGTCAAAACAGGCAGAGCACAATTCCCACAAGGCTGGGGGAAAAAAGAATTCCATCACCCCAAAATCCACCAGCTAGGAACAGGAAAACAGCATGAAAAAGTAATTAATATTTATTAAAAGTGGGAAAACAGCACGTGGTTTAGAGGAGCTCAGGGGATGTGCACCCAGAGGAATTCCCTAGAATTTTAAGCATCCATTTAGGCTTGGTTTTAGCTTTTTGGGAGAATTTTGTTTGGTTTTGAAGGATTTAACATGTGGAGCAGGGAGCAAGGAGGGATCAGGGATTGTGGAAGAAAAGTAAATTGATGTTCAAGGGACAAGTTCTTCGCAGAGGGTCCAAAACTCTTCAAAAACTCATGCAGGGAGTGCCTTAAAATAAATTTTAAAATATAAAATATGAAATATTCCATCCCTGGAAGTGTCGAAGGCCAGGTTGGATGGGGCTTGGAGCAACCTGGGGTGGTGGAAAATGTCCATGGCAGGGGTGGGATGAGATAATGAAGATTTTTAGGTCTCTGCCAAGCCAATTCCATGATTCCATAAAGAAAAGAAGTCAGCAGAAATATTCCCTGAGTGTTGTTCCAGTAGGAGAAATGGCATTAAAAATTTCCATTATTTTGTTAAACTCTGGATTAAAAGATGCACCACAAGGCACAGATAAAGTAAAGCATGGAAATAAAACCCGAAATAAGAAATAAATCCCCCAATCATCAAAAATCACTTTCCAACGGCATTGGGAAAGGGCTAATTGGGAAAGGGTTAATTAAGCCATGGGCGGGTCCAGCCTCTGACACCCTCACCCACACCAAGTATGAAAATATTTCATTACTAACACCAAATATCAAAATATTTCATTACTAACACCAAATATCAAAATATTTCATTATTAACACTGAGTATGAAAATATTTCATTACTAACACCAAATATCAAAATATTTCATTATTAACACTGAGTATGAAAATATTTCATTATTAACACCAAATATCAAAATATTTCATTATTAACACTGAGTATGAAAATATTTCATTATTAACACCAAGTATCAAAATATTTCATTATTAAACCATTTCATTCCTTTTTTTAAGAAGTTGGGGGTTGGAATTTGGGACACCAAAGCTCAGGAGGAGCTGCAGGGCTCAGGGGGCTGCTGGGATCATTCCAGCCCTGGAAAATCTGTGGGAATCCTTTTGGGGGGCTGAGATCTCTCAGCCAGGACTCTTCTCTCATCCAACCTGCCCAAGCAATTCCAACCCCCCCAGGTCTGTTCCCTGATTAGTGCCAAGCAGATAAGAGCTAATTCCAATCAAGGAATTAGGATGGGATCCAAAATAGTTCCTCATTACCTAAAGTGCAGTGTGGAAAGGGTTTAGGGTGAAAGTCAGGAAAAAAATCCAAAATTCCCCCATAAACAAAAAATTCAGGAACAGAAATATCTGGAAAAGTTCTCCAGGAAGAGCAGCTCATTCCCACACAGAGTTAGGTAGGAAATCTCACCAGAGAGCGAGGAGAAAATGGGTCTAAACCAGCAAAAACTGAATATTTATTAGCAGGGTGGGCAGGGCCTGCTGGAGTGGAGGGAGAGACTGGGATCAGAGGGAATTTGTAGGGAAAAAAGCAAAATGAAGAGCCAGGGATGTCCCCATCATCCCCAGCCCCAGGAGCTGATGAGGTTGGAGAGGAAAATCCCCCAGGCAGAAGAGCTTCTCCTGGAGCTGGGAAAGAGCAGCTCCTCCAAGGGCTGCTCCCAGAAAAACGGCATCTCCAGGAGAAAAATCAGGATTGATTAATTTCCATCAAAATATCCCAACCTCCAGCACTCCCCTTTAACTTCATCCCTGGTTTTACTCCCATAAAAGCAAGAGCAGAGTGGCAAAAAATGGGAAAACAAAGAGTTTTTCTTTCCCTAATTAAAAAAAAATTTGTAATTCTTTCCTTAAAAATTGTCATTTCTTTCCAGTAAGAAATTGTAATTCTTTCCCTAAGAGTAAAAAATTGTAATTCTTTCCCGAATTACAAAAAAATTTAATTCTTTCCTTAAAAGTTGTCATTTCTTTCCAGTAATAAACTGTAGTTCTTTCCCTAAGAGTAAAATATTGTAATTCTTTCTTGAATTACAAAAAATTGTAATTCTTTCCTTCAAAATTGTAATTTCTTTCCACTAAGAAATTCTAATTCTTTCCCTAGGAGTAAATAATTGTAATTCTTTCCCTCTCCTAAGGGTGAGGAGGTGATTTTCCAAGTGACTCCCATGGTGGACCTGGGTCCAATGGGATCTTTTTTCCCTGCCCATATGGACCTGAGCTCCACGTGGCAGCTGGGGCTGGCAGATGGATGCCAGGGCCATGCCGGGAGCGTGAGACGGGCACAGGAAAACCTCAGGCTCCAAATGCCCGGAGCTGGAGCCCTGCCTGAGCCCCCAGGACAGCGATTCCTGATGGAATAAATTCAGGAAAGAACACCAGCAGCACCTGGGTAACACACGGGGTGAGGAATTGTGAAAACGGCAAGAAAAAAAAGGAGCAAAAAATGGACATTTCAAAGGGTTTTCAGTTTAAAAGGGGTTTGCATCCATAGAGTGAGAAAACCAGAGACCAGCCCTGAAAAGCGACCAAAAAATGACCAAAAAATGGACATTTCAAAGGGTTTTCAGTTTAAAAGGAGCTGTTTGCATCCATAGAGTGAGAAATCCAGAGACCAGCCCTGAAAAATCACCAAAACATGGACTTTTCAAAGGGTTTTCAGTTTAAAAGGAGGAGTTTGCATCCAGGTGTTCCAAGATTCTGCTGGGCAGCCCTAATTCCTGTTGATAAATAACACCAGCAGCGCCTGGGTTAACACACGGGTGAGGAATTGTGAAAACGGCAAAAAAAAGGAGTAAAAAATGGACATTTCAAAGGGTTTTCAGTTTAAAAGGGGGAGTTTGCATCCATAGAGTGAGAAATCCAGGGACCACCCCTGAAAAATGACCAAAAAATGGACCAAAAATTTCAAAGGGTTTTCATATTTAAAAGTAGATGTTTGTATCCACAGATTGAGGAATTGTGAGAACAGAAAAAAAAAAAAAAAGACCAAAAAATGAACTTTTCATAGGTTTTTCCCTTCAAAAGGAGGTGTTTTCATCCAGATATTCCAAGATTCTGCTGGACAGCTCTAATTCCTGATGGATAAATAACACCAGTAGCACCTGAGTTAGATACTGAGTGAGGATTTGGGAAAACAGCAAAAAAAATTACCAAAAAATGGACTTTTCAATGGGTTTTCACACTTTGAAGTGTTTGCATCCACAGAGTGAGGAATTCTGAGAGCAGCCCCAAAAAATGAACAAAAAATGGACATTTCAAAGGTTTTCTGTTTAAAAGGAGGAGTTTTCATCCAGGTATTCCAAGATTTCCTGGGCAGCCATAATTCCTGATGGATAAATAACAGCAGCAGCACATGAGTTATACATGGGGTGAGGAATTGTGAAAACAGAAAAAAAAAAAAAAGACCAAAAAAATGAACATTTCAAAGGGTTTTCAGTTTAAAAGGAGGAGTTTGCAGGAGGAGTGAGAAATCCAGGGGCCAGCCCTGAAAAATGACCCAAAATGGACTTTTCAAAGGGTTTTCACATTTAAAAGTAGCAGATTACTGTTCCAAGATGTTCCAGGATCTTGAAAGTTTCAAGATTTGGAGTCCTCAAGAAAAATCTCTGGGAAAAAATTCCCTTGTCCAAGCATCCAGATTTTTCCCAAAATTCTGCCACATCTGGTTCCCCCAAAATAGGACCCCAAGGAATGAATTATTCCAGGCTCATTCCACATCCCTCTGGAATATCCTTGTGCAGGGAATATGGAGACAGGGCTGGAAGAAACCTCTCCCAAATCCCTGGAAAACGACCCTAAAAACACGAGTCCAACATCCCAAAAACCTCCTGGTTTTATCCAACTGCACTTGGAATTTAATCAAATTTCTCCCCTCACATTCCTGCCTCGGTGGGAAGCAAAATAAATCAAGAAATACATCAAAACAGAATTATTTATTTTTCTGTTATTCCGCTGTATTTGAACTTCGCAGCTCAGCAGAGCTGGGGATGAATAAAAAAATGAGGGGAAGCTCCATTTCAGTGGTGTCACTGGAAATCAATCAAACCCAAATCCTCCAGGCTGGATCCAAAGAAAACTTTGGACTTTGAGCCATCCCAAAGTTCTCCAAACAAACAGACAATTTTGGGATAAAATGGAGATGCCTCTTGGCCTGCTGGTTTAAAAAATAGGGGAAAAATCCCAAATAAAACCTCTCCTGCTCCTAAACCTCAGGATGAGTGTCTGGGAAGGGCTGCAGGGTCCTTTTCCCTGCTGGGGTTGGTGCCTTCAGCCCTTTTGGGGTGATGATGATGGATGGAAAATCCAGATTTTCCCATCTGGAAAATGAGCTTAAAAAAGCTGGAAAATGAGCTTCAAACTGGGACATTCATTTGAGCCTTTTTTTCCTACAAAATTTAGGGGGGAAAGGCCACACATTTGGGATTAATTTGGAATTTTTAATGCCTTTTGAATTTTCTGTTTACTTTTTGGGTTTGTCTTTTTTAGGGTTTTTTTTCTTCCTATCAAGCTTTTAAATTGGAATTCTCTGAAACCAGATTTTCCTTGTCCCCTTGTCCCCACTGCTGTTACCTGCTCCCACTGGGAGTGCCAAGGGATCCCAGTGGGAACAGGTGGGAGGAGCCTGGTTTTTGGAGGAATTGCCCCTCTTATTTTTGTGTTTGTTCAGGTTTGGGTTTTTTTTGGTTTTTTTTTCTTATTTAAAGGGTAGGAAATACCCCTTTGGAATTAGTGAGTTGGAAAGAATTTTTAACTCTTTTTTTCCCCAGTTGTTGATGTAGAGATGGATACATGATATATATATGCACTTGTGTAAAGATAATGGTTTCTTTTTTATTAGAAGTTGGTTTTAAGTTTTAGATGAACTTAGTTGGAGGATTTATGGATTAATTTATGAATTAATTTATGGATTAAATCCATATGTATTTATGGATTGATTGGAGCAGAAGGAGCAAGGGACCAGGGATCATCATCATCTTTTCCTGGGATTTGCACAACACAGGGAGACATGGAATGTCTCAGTCACTATTTCCTTCCCATTTTCTCCTGTACAAAGAGGGATTTGCACTGGGATTTGTGGGTGAATCCCAGAATCCCAGGATGGGGCAGGCTGAAAGTGACCACAGTGGTTACCTGGGGTTGTTGGAAAAGACACCAAATTTAAATTTTTTGTACAACTTCAGTCAGGAGTTTTGTTCACCTTGGAATTAAAATTTCTTTTCAGGGACTGTTCCACCACTCGAGGCCTGATTCAACAAACTGGGGGAGCAGAGAAAATACCCAAACGATAACGAGCATTAATGACCACTAACAACCATTAATGACAATTAATGGTCATTAATGACCATTAACGACCATTAATGGTCATTAACAACCATTAATGGTCATTAACAACCATCAGCTCCAAACACCACCCCTGGCATGGTCAGAGACTCCTGCCCTGGGAAAACAGAGATATGAGAATGAAGAATGAGAACCTAATTAGTACCTAATTAGCGCCAGAGGGATCAATAATCAATAGGAAACCAAATACTACAAACTCAGGGCCAATGGCAATGAATTTCTCCTCTAGTCCTGGCCTGTGTTCACCTTTGCCCAGAGGAAAAGAATTGAAGTTTCTTCTCAGGGACTCTTCCACCACTCAAGGCCTGATGAGCTGAACATCTCAACAAACTGGGGGTAGCACAGAAAATACCCAAAAGATAACGAGCATTAATGAGCATTAATGAGCACTAATGACAATTAATGGTCATTAACAACCATAAATGACCATTAACAACCATTGATGACCATTAACAACCATTAATGGCAATTAATGGTGATTAACGGCCATTAATGACCATTAACAACCATTGATGAGCATTAACAACCATCAGCTCCAAACACCACCCCTGCCATGGCCAGAGACTCCTGCTCTGGGAAAAGAGAGATAAGAGAACCAAGAATGAGAATCTAATTAACATCCGTAAATTCGGATCAATAACCAAAAGGAAACCAAATACTAAGAACTGCATAACTTGGGACCAATGAGCATTGAACCAATGAATTTCTCCTCTAGTCCTGGCCTGTGTTCACCTTTGCCCAGGGGAAAAGGATTGAAGTTTCTTCTCAGGGACTGTTCCACCACTCGAGGCCTGGTGAGCTGAACATCTCAACAAACTGGGGGTAGCACAGAAAATACCCAAAAGATAACGAGCATTAATGAGCATTAACAAGCACTAATGACAATTAATTACAATTAATGGTAATTAACAACCATTAATGACCATTAACAACCATTAGCTCCAGACACCACCCCTGGCATGGTCAGAGACTCCTG
>VYZP01066303.1:0-18833 GCA_013400635.1 Hypocryptadius cinnamomeus | reverse complement strand
ACCTGTGTAACCAGTGTATGATAAATGACATTTTTTAGATATAGATGTGATGATTGTTTAGATATAATTATTGTTTAATCGTAAGAAGAATCATGAGAAACTATGTTCAAGGGTTTGAGGGGGGATCACGAGAAACCTATGCTTGGATGGAATCAATGTATACAATAGAGCAATTAATATGTAAGGTGTATAACAGTAGAATATAAAAACATGTTCATCCCGAACCCATGGCAGAGTCAGATTTGGGTCTGTACCCCTGACACCCAGAGCTCTTCAATAAAAGCATCTGCATATAATCATTCCGTGATTATGTGTTCCTGAACGCTAACACCATCTCAAGAAAATATATAACAATACTTTAAAAGTGACACCACACATGCAGCAACTTTGCTGTATTTTTAACAGGCAGTCTGTGCCAACAAGAAGGAAATTTCTTGTTTTGAGAAGCTCTGGTTTTCTGATCCTTGTTTTCTGATAAATGTCTTAAGAAACAACATGCCTGCTTGACACGAAGAACCCTTTATTAATGCATGGAAGAGGAGGGCGGGAGATCTGCTGAAAACCTGAGCCTGTCCACACTGGTTTATGACCAGGAGTGGCTTGGCTCTATCTTTAACTGAAGCTCATAGCTCTTGCTCACAATAATAACAAGCAAACAAGCTCAGCTGCTAAACTGATAACCTCGGAAGCAGCCTAGCATGACTACACGAATCCATTTTAAAACCCATTTAATTCTGGTGCTAGCTATAAATACACACCGTAAAGTTTTATCTGAGTCAAATATCTCTGAGAGTTTGTGTAGTGGTTGATACGGTTATAGCACTAGAGAGTTCTCCAGAAGCACACTGCTAACTGACCACCCAGCTATGCATTCAATGAAAATCAATGCTAAAACAGGTGCTGGTTTTCAGGGCAGAATGTTAGCATTATCACTGACCTGTCACTGATCTGATATAGGAATGTCATATTGAAAGTGAGTTCATCTAAAATAAAGAGATTCATATCACTTTCACTTTCTTTGTACAGCATATTGGGTAACCATTACTGGAGTTGAAACCATCTGGGTAATTTTTGACCACGCATGAAAATAATTCTGGTAGCATTTCTTTCTTAACCTGAAATCCACAAGACCCAGCTTTTAGCAAATTTATTTCGACATTTATGTATGAAAAAGTTCACTGGGCAACAAGAGCTAAAATAAGCAAATTTTTGTACTAACCATGGATTTTGCTGTAGCCAGGCTGCACTTTACCAAGTAATTTCAGAATAAATGTTATTTATAATATTCTGCTATGAAAAAAATCCAGATAATAATGCTATGTTTCTGAACATCATGCTACATCAAACTCTGATATTCAAATATCTGCAAAACTCTCTCTATATGGGATAATCGTTATGGATTTGTGCTTTCCAAAAGAGAGTTAACACTTGTAACTTTGCAAGCAGTAATTCCCTCATCTGTGGTGGTGAATTTCTGGATACAATACAGGTTAAATGTAGTTCTTAGAAAATCCTTCACAAAGCAAAGGTTGCATTTGAAATTCTTAGTAAACTAAGGAAAACAGATTACAGATTTGCGGCACTTCAGAGCACTTACAAATAATATAAAGTACAAAAATCAACTATTGAGTTCATAAACTCCACAAACCCCAGTTTCTATTGAATTCAAATCTGAAACATGAAGGTATTTTACAATTTCGTCCCCCGAAAGTCAACTTATATTTTGTTTCTTTCATCCAATTTTTATGAATTTACAACATGAAGGATTACTTCATTAAGGCTGTACCCTTAATGCTTATTAGTTTTACTAAGGCAAGAGAAATCCCAACTGATACTTCACAAAGCTGGCTGAGGACTGTAGACACCAGAGTCAAATGCCTGATCCCTTTGAGTATATCTCAGGCTCTCAAAGCCAACGTAGACTTTTCACTTTTCTCTGAAGCACTACGATCACGTTTGTGAGAGACAAGATATTAGAGCTGATGGACCATCAGTGCTATCTAATAGGTAAAATCATAATTAAGAAAGAAACACTAATTCAAGGCAAAGAGAAGTGGTAAGAGTAGAAGACTTCAAACATTTAAATATGCACACATTAAGCCATTTTACTAGTAAAACCTTTTAAACCTGTTTCACAGCAAGAATTTATTATATTCTGAAAGTGTTAAGAGGGACCAGCAACCACATTTCTTTTACTCCTAGAAAATACTTAATGCTATTTCTTATGACTTTTGCTTTTGGCAAGTAAGCTCCCAGCAAAAAGAATAGACTTTGAGGGGTTTTCTTTGAGGGAAGAAGGGAGAGAAGAGGATTTGAGCAGATGAAGATGATCAGGTTTTCCAGTGGCGGTGGAAAGCTGTATGTGAGGAATTAAGGAAGAAAGAGAATTTGATGTAAATCTGATGTATAAACAGAAGCATGATGTAAAAAAGCTGCTTTGCTCTCCAAAATGTTAGAATTATTCCATGGCATCACAATTCCAATATAAAGAAAGCTGTTTGAAGCACATTTGTGAGGTTTTGGGGTTTTTGTTGTTGTTGTTGTTGTTGTTGTTGTTGTGTTGGGTTTTTTTGATAGCAGGAGGGAAGGGTTTTTTTTAATTATTCACGTATCTAAGTCAAGTAAACGTTTCTATATGAAGAAAGACACACAGTATGTTTTAAGAAAGTGATTATTTAATTTTTGAGAGGGTTTTTGTCCTTTTGTCAAACTTGCAGTGGTAAGCATTGTCTCCCTCACCTCCATCCTGATTTCTTTGCTAGTACATCAAACTTGTTGAGAGAAAAGACTGTTGATCTGCTGTTATCCACCTGCTCTGATCCAGCATAATTTCTTTAAAGAGGAAAAGGATTAAAAAATGGTCATGACTTGAGAGCATATACCTTGTGATGAAGAGCAAATAGCCTCAGACATATGCATTCACTTGAAGATGGTTCAAAGTTGAGCTTAATGAATAGCTGTCTCAAAGTCTAGAAAATATTTTCTGTGGGGTTTTTTACAAATTAGAGAATACCCAGATAACATTTGTGCTGGTTATAGGCTAACACCTGGTTATAGGCTAGAAAAAACCTTCCTGTGTTACTGAAATTGTTCACTTCTTTATTGTCATTTATGTCTGATGATGGAAATAGATCAGAAGACTACTAGTTCCTGACTTCTAGGAAAATTTCTTTTCCTATATTCATGTAGAATATACTATCTGACTGAAGTAGTATGGTACTGTAACGTCTAAGGAAAGATATGGTACCAGCCTGATGAACAGGGCTAGCCAGGAATATTCTACTCAGTTATGCTTCTTGGCAGCCCAGTATCTGAAGAGAGAAATGTCTCACCCCACACTTGTCTCTGAAAGGAGAACCCTTCCCTGGATTTATCGCTTCTTTACCTCATTCACCGAACACTGCCCTGCAATTTCAAAGCGCTTTTACTGGAATCCTCATGGCTCAGGAGAAGTTGAAATTTCTGCACCAAACCCAGTAACATTTACACTTAAACAATACTTTTAAACAATAACTAGCAAATATCCAGATATTAAGCGTCTTGTGATGACAAAACAGAAGGAACTGGCAGAAAATCCCCCAGCATCTAGCTGGTCTTGATAACTTGTCCCCACTTTCAACTGGAAGATAAGAGAGTACCTACTTGCTTCCTCAAGAGACCATCTTGAACAGCTTCCCAGCCAGGTCACTTGAACATTTTTAAAAGCATTTAATGGTAAACTGAGAGACTAAGGGAATCCTCGTTATAGAAATCAGAACCTAGTATATACACAAATTAAAGCAGACAAATGCTAACACAATTTATAATTCATATTTCATTAAAATAAGAATAAAATGAAATAATGTGTGCAGAATAGAGCTGAACACAGAATATAGCTGAACACAGATACTAGATTTTTGCTTTTCTTTTTCTGATTTAGGTTTACCATTACTGATTTGAATGATGCTTACTATATAAAGGAAGCTTGTGGAGAACTGCCTTAATTAGGAACCTAAATCTCCTATATGTACTCTGGAGGATGATCAAGGCCTCTTTCTATAGATGTAACTCATACTCTTACCCTCTTCAAGTATGTAATCCAACTGTATTTTGTGCATTGGTATTTTTGGCTGCATGATTATTTTTAGGAAACTGTTCTTCACTGTTGCTGGCTTGGGCTGTGTGGAAGAAACTAAGGATAGACTGGAACAAGAATCAAGGATATTCAATTCATTGAGCCTGTGGTAGCACACTTTCCCCCTTCTGTTTGCATTTTCTGACTTTAAATGCAGCCACTGCTGACAGCTGAGGGGATTCATGTTGTTCCAGTATCTTGAGGACAATATACAAGTGCCATGTGATTATTAATAAAATGTCAGAGAAAAATATTTCTGTAGTTTAAATATTTATAGCTAAGGGGACTAACTTGGTGAGCCAGAGATAGTGTGCATCAATGGGACCAGCTGGAAAAGCAGGCACACTCTCAGGCTTGAGCAGGTCTACTCACTAACAGATCTGACAATTAAAAATCTCCTGCAAAACACAGGTAAAACAAAGGCACTCATCCCCAGTTTTAAGGTTTAGTTATACAGCTTTTCTGTTGAGGCCAAAAACTGGTGTGGGTTTTTTCCCTCAGATGGTTTAAATAAGCAGCATTAACTGTTTCTCTGTTGGGATGCTGTTGCATCTTCAGGCCATTGTCACAGATACAAGACAACCAACTTTTATATATTTATCATCAAAGTTAGTCTGATAAGAAATACAGATAGAAATGTCTAGAAATCAACAAAGGATAAACAAAAAGATCAATGTTTGTCTAGTTTGATTTCAAAATAGATGTGCCAATTTAACACCCTATACCTAAGTTTTGATTAAACACTCAGTACCTGCTGTTTCCTTCAGCTTATACTCTACCAAATAGCAGATAAAGTTCTCAAGTTAACTGCAGTTTATAAGAGTTTTAATTTTATTTTTTGTGTTGTTTGTTTTAAGGGTAAACTGCAGTCTGCTTTTGATAAGACAATATAGGTTCTTTATATTAGGCTTAAATACCCAACAAAACAGTATAATTAATAAAAATTTCCCTTAGATATACATCTGAAGAGATGAATACCTCAATCTCATACCTTAAGCATCGTTTATAATAAACATTTAAGGCATTTGTTCAGCAGTAGGATGTTCCACTTATTTCTCCTACTCTCTTAATTGATTAAAAGGATGAGCTTGCATCTCAGGAGGAAATGTGCCTCACTCTGTTTTTTCCTGCCATGCTATTTATTCTCTTATTGATTTAGTTACTGGAGGGCAAACATATTGTGCACAGTTACACGTGATGCTCTGCCACTGAGATGCTGGTTCTAAGCATGATATAAAATTGTTGCTGTTACTTCTAGGGTCAGTGCTTGCCCCCCAAAGAAAAAGTGTTTTGGTTTTTTAATTTTGGGCAGTTTTGTCTCATTTCTTTACATTTTCTACACTCATGTTTCCCCTATTTACTAAGTTGCTGGGCTACTATATTCTATAAGGCCAAACTGATTACTTATAGATTCTAATTCTACTTTGGAAGTGGAAATCACCATGGCTGTTCTTGCTTTTAGACTATTTTTATGTGAGCATTTGTATATATGAACATGCATGTGTTTATAATTTTAGGAATAATCTGTCTTCAGCAAAAAGCCTATGTACTTCCACTGAAATAATCTAGTTAATATATTGTACATTTCTGCATGCATTTTGGTGCAGAAAATTGTACAGCAGCTGCTACCTCAGTAATATTTCTAGTTAAGGGAAAAAGGACTCCAGTCTGTGTCTCCTAAACATGTATATTCCCTCAAAATTAAGGTTAATAATAAAAATTAGAACAGAAGTCTTACGAGATTAAAAAGTCCTGTATGTACTTCCAACAGCTGACATTCATACTCCCTTTAATACATATCCAGAAAACCAGATGGTAACAAGTAAAAGGTTTTCAGAATTCTGCTATGCTCATGTTGATTTCCTCAAAAGGTACCTTTTTTTCCCCCAGTATGTATAACTAAAGGATGCTGGGCCGTTGCTGAGGCTTCTAGATGCTAATGAAATAAAAATAACTGGGGAAGAGAAGAGATTTGCATCCATAAATAGACAGAGGAACAGAGCAAACAAGATCTTAAAATGCTTGCCATAAATAAATATTTTAAAAACATAATCATTGCTCTATACTACCAATATATTTCCTTCTTAGAATTGAACCTCTGTGAATCATGAAGGCTAGTGCTATTGAAGTCATGAACTGCTAAACTGGTGGAGACAATTTTAGGTTTCAAAAAAAGAAAGCTCTTAGAAAAGCTTATTTGCTTGCTGAGTGCAGCACCATAGAAGAAGTGAGAGCTGTAAGAAAGGGAGCACAACATGGTCAGGGAAAAGGTGTCACAATTTTAGGGCTGCCAAGTTTTAGAACAGGAGATGGGAGGCAGCAGAAGGAGGAAGTGGAAATAAGGAAGAGTTTTACTAACTTAATATTCATGCAACAAAGCTCTCCTGAAATGACTAGCCAGCTGGAGAGAGGAAGTGTCTGCCCTGAAAGTGGGTTATGGTAATTCCAGCAGGGGCGGACGGGGAAAGGAAGGTTAGGAGACAGCAGTCAGGAAGGCATGTACAAACATATCTGTATTCTGCTTTCAAGTGTGCTGCTGGCAGTTCTCCTGCTGCTTCTCACTCTGCACTCCCTCTCCGGGGCTGAGCTGCGGCTTCCCCGTGTCCTCTGCTGCTCCCGCTTGCCTTGCCAATGCACAGGCTGGAATACTTCCTCTGCTCTGACTGTGCTCTTGGAGTCGTAAGTCCCCCTCAGAAGGACAAGGGGGGCAGGATTTACAGCAGGATGTCAACTCTACATAGGAGTCTGACATTTGCTGGTAGGAATACTTTAAATGTGCTTTAAACAGTGCCTGGTAGCATGCACAGGTGCAAGCATTGATAAACACACAGTTCTTGTGGAGATGGTTTTTCTGTGCCACAGTCACGGGAAGAAAAAATAATTTATAAAAGCATGGATGAAAAGAAAAAGGAGATTTCTGTAAGTTCTAAAATCCTTTATTTGTTACTCTGAACAAAAAAAATATTATTTCTGCCTCACATCTCGCTCCTTAGAAGCTCAAATAAACCTGAGTAAAATACTGGCACTACTAGTAATACTAATGAAGCTATGATTGAAGTGAAAAGGAGATTGGTGGGAGACAGCCATAGGGAAGGCAAAGCTGGAATGCCATGGGTGGACAAAACTATCTAAGTTGGGGTGAAAGACTGGCACAAATTCCCATGATTCTCTGTTTGTTCATGTTAATGTGCTGTTGTCGCTCAGCTGCGGTTTGTCCTCCAGTTCCAGAAACTTCTGTACCCCCATTCCCCCATTGGCTTTCCCTGAGAGACCACTCCCACTCTACTCTCCCATTGGTGTACCCCCAGTCACCGTGCTTCAGCTCCTCCCCTGGCTCCCTTCCCCACTGGATGATTTGTACCCTGACCCCTCCTACCTTCCCCCAGTTATATACCCTGGACCCTCCCCTCCTGCTTGCTGTTGGTCCCTGGTTCCCTTCAGCAGAGGTTGCAGTCCTGTTTGCCCTCCTTACTCTCACCCCACCTGGACCCCTGGATCTTCCCTTAATAAACCCTGCTGGATCTGCCAAGCCAAGAGTCCTCTCATCTGTCTGTTGAGGCTGTGATTACACCATCCAGGCTCAGGTGCCTGGTGGGCTGGGGGAGTTGTCAAGGGTGCCCAAAGTGGAGATGCTCTCGGTGCAGCAGGCACCCTGACAGCACCTGCCTGGGGAGCTACTCTGGCCACCTGCGGAGATTATTAATTTATTTTTTGATTCTGATATTGGCATTTGATTATAACATTTTAGGCATTATCTTCATGAAATGCACGTTCTGCCTGTTAAGTGAAGTTATACCTGGTCCTGTTGAGCTGGGAATCTGATCTGAGAGGTAAGAAATAAGCAAGAGAACACATTAAGAGAAGAGAGAGAACTCAGCAGAATTTAATCATAAGGAAACATGCTATTCAGAAGTGCAGTCACTATTTTGCCATAATATTGTTGGAGGAGGCCCTAGCACCTCCTGCAGACATGAAGTTTTGCTCTGCCTTGGGACACCCAGGGCTCAGCACAGAGAACAGGCTTCAGGCTCTGATCAGATTATGCCTCATGCTCATCATAAGCATTACTTACTTAACAGAGTTTGTCTGTAACAGAGCCTAAGAGGACTATTATTAAAAGATTATGCTGCCTCCATCCTCTTGCTTAATTAATTTTTCAGTGTAGAAGGGAAACTCCATCATCCCCAGTCTATTGCCGAGGTAACACAGTATGTGATCACAGTCAGACTACTGAGCCTCCATGGACGTCTGAGTGATGAGGAAATCATTCTGTAGCCACTTCAAGATCAGTAAAATAACGGATACATTAAAAACCATACATCAGCCACAGAAAAGAAAAAGTCACACACAGGATTCTAGTCCTTTGAAATGGAAATAAAACCAATTTACTTCGGGGAAAGTCTTGTACTAGGATAGTCTTTTTACAGGAAGTAAACAATAATGCATGCAAAATTTTCACTGGAATATTTAGAGAACATTTTATGCCAAACATCATTTTATGATGTTTCTAGATGGAAATTTGTGTTGGAAAAATTCTTAAGCATACGTAGGAATTAATCAGCACTGCATGTTGTCCTCAGATAGCCAATGACTCTGTGTGAAGGGCATTACTTTATCACTTTATTATTTATCACTCTTTATTACTTTATTGTCATTCAAGTGACATTGGCCAAGTCTAGACTCTTAAGCAATTTTAACTGTTTAACTCTTCTTCTTTTCAGTCTCAGGTGATAGCTCTTCCACTAGGCTGTTGCCTCCAATTTCTCACAAGCTGAAAGGTCTTGACTTCCTCCTGATTTAGCATAGGGACATTTCTGAAAGCTTTTCTTCAGGTTAGCAGCCTGTGGCTTCCTAGCCAACACATTTCACTGTGAAACAGGGGGGAAGGAGAAAATGAGAATGTCTAACTTCTCAGAGTCAACTCAGAGTGAACACTCAGCTTACAGGCTGTGTCAGACAGAGAAGAGTCCTGTCCTTCATTTTTTAATTTTAATTACTGAAGTGGATTTACTGGGGCACTTGCCGGTGAGACATGGGATCTAAATGTTGATGTCTAACTGGACAGGCATACTAAACTATGTGCGTATAACTCAAAGAAGAAAATGTGAGGGACATCATGTTTTCCTGATATGTAACTTGGTTGCAGCCAACAAGCAGATCAGTAAGGAAGGTGCTAGACAAAACCATTAGCTTAGTCTATACACCAACAAGGAGGTAATTTCCTTTTGCCATTGATGTGACACCAAGTTCCAGGCCACCAGCTATTTCAATGTAACACATTTCTATGTGTTGATGCATTGAAATAGCTTTTTATCAACACAATCTATGTCTATCAATGTGCATTTCTATCAACACAAGTAAGTTAACATTTATAAAAAAATGAATAAAGCTGAATTATTCGTAGCAACTATAGCCTGAAACACCTGTCTAATCAATGGTTGTTCACAGCTCCTTGCAATTCCTTACCAGTACTTCATCTACACAGATAGCCCCTTGTGAAAAGTTTCACCCTGGGAGAAGAACTGTCAAGTATATGGTTTTACTCAATCTAATAAATACTTGTATCTGCACCAACAACGCCTCATAGGTAAAAGCAGTATTGATGCTGTTGATGAGGCCCTTAATTCGAACACTTACATCTTTCCATTTGCCAGTTTCCCTTCTTCAGGCAAAATAACACTATTTTCCCGTATCAGAAGGCTATAATGAGGATTTATACATAAATGTTTGAATATTCTCATATGTTAGAGGAAAAGACGAGCACACAAATTTCTACTGAAATCTAACTTAACAGCCTTTCTAAATTCAAGCCAAATATCACTGGCTATTTTTGTGCTCACAGTTTGACTCTTCTCTGCAAAGGTAACTAAATTCATCTCACAACATGTATATATTCACAAATGTTACTATTGTATAATGTTAATGTTTTACCATGAAAAATGTGTGTTTCCTTGGCAGTTTTTTTACTATTTCTTTCCCGCCATGTGTTTGTCATTTGTTGCAGCTTTGCTTTTTAAACCTGAAAATATGAAAAAGCCAGACTTCTGAAAAGCCGCATGTAGAAAAAGGCAAAGCCCACACACATTTGAAATTTTGACAGTTTCAGTACAACTTAACGGGCTGTAGAATGAAAAAATATATTAGTTACTTTTCCTTCCCATAAAAAGCCTTAAAATGGTACATGCACAATTTATATTTCAAGAATACAGGGAGAAGCACTTTCCAGTATAGCCACAGGTCCCTGTAGGTGAGAGAGTTCTCCAGTCTCTCAGGAGTGTCAAGAATTGTGTCTTTCTAATGTTGAAAATTTATTTTATACCCATTATTCTCATGGAATTAAAAAAATCCAAAACCCTTCAACAAAAAATTTCAGTAGTAGAAGGAGCACACTTACATGAAGTTCCAGCAAGTATGTTTTACCAACATTTTTGTTTTGCTTTTTTCTTGCTAAATATAACTTGAGAAAAGATACTTTGACAAGGCAGTTCAAAATGTTATGCTTCAGAATCTCCAATTACAAAACTGCCTTAAATTAGATTTTTATCTTATTCTGAATTTTAAATTTAATCATATTCTTTGCTTATATTTTATAGTTTCCTTTCACAAAGTGATGACTAGAATTTTTTTTTTCTTTGTGAGTTCTACTAAAAATTTAGTAAATTTAAATAGTTTCTGGAGAGGGCAAATTTATAAAGACAAATTGATGGGATGCTTGTGAAAAAGCTTCAGAACTACATTTAATCTTTTTTTTTTTTTTGAGCACTGAAACTTCTTGGACTTTTGACCAAAAAAATCCAAGAAACAAATCAAACCCAAAAATGCTTAGGGGAAGAATGTAAGCAACAAGGAAGAGCCAAAGACATCTTCACATCAAATATTTCCCAGTACCAGTAATGAGTAATTCATCTCTGGATCCAAAGACCTGGTTATAGTCTTCTCTTAAAGTGTTTTCTGACAAAGCCTTTCCATAAACGACCCATTTACACAAGCCATTCTCCTTCTAGAATGAAAACACCCCTTTTGTAAGTTGAACAGCTGTACAAATTTGGTTCAACCTAAAGGGAAAAGTCAGACCTAAAATTCCTGCAAGCAGCCAAACTGGACAGTCATATCTCAAAAGTGTTAATGTTTTCCAACTCTGGCAGCTAATGACAGACCGTGTGATGAGAATATATCCTATCTCTGGGAAGTGACTCAGCAAAACATTGACATATGTTTGTGTTCTCCCTGTAGAAGAGCTCAAAGCAATTTGGAGAGAGGCTTAATCTGCTGCAATAGAGCAGGATGTCAGAGTGTGCTGTGCATTTGTTTCTGTCTGGTTTAATTTTTTTCAAATTAGGTTTAGCCTATGTGAGTCATCATAGATGTTTCTTTCTTTTTATCTTCCTTAGGAAAAAAAGACAGCTTTTAACTATTTGAGTCTCTAAATTGGCAGGATCACTTTGAACTTTTAAAAGACATTATAGACAATTGTTATTAAGGTAAAATATTTCCTCACTCTCCCAGATGACCATGGCACACAATTAATCATTTTTTCAATCATATCAGTGTCAAGCCAATAATAAATTCCCTAAATTTCTGATGAAGCACTTTTTTTAGAGGTGTTTTTAAGAGAAACAAAATAACAGTGAATGCTTCTCTAGCTATGTTACCATTCTTTGGTTGGATAGTTGCGCTTATTTATAATTCTAACTTTTGCACATGCTCAACTATAGTAAATAATTTTAAACATAACAAGGTTCAATGGATTATCTTTATTGTAATAAAAAAATGTCTCATTGGAAGATTTTACTGTGCTTATATGATACTATTTTCTAATGAAAAGCAGATAAACCCTACTTAGATTCTGTATAGTGTAGTTAATTTACAGCTGCAGATGAGAATTTAATTAGCCCCAAAGTTGAAATTCTCTTTTGTTTCTGAAAGCAATTAACTTCCTTCCTGAAGTGTATATTCTTAAATCAAGACAGGGAGTTATATTGTACTGCATAAAGCATTAAATCGGAGAAGTACTGTGTATCAAGTGATCAAAGCATTCATAAATGGATAACTGTACCAACATTACCTGTGTAATTAGAGCTCATCAAAATTATGACTTCCCTATCCTATTATTTGCAATAATAATAGGTAAATCCTAAAACTAGATGCTAAGGTAGCAAATTCCTAAACCCCCCCATTTATTTTCAACCCTATTATTTTATCAACTCGTACTACAGTAGCTTAGCAGCAGATAATTGTTGAAACCAGTGCAAGACTGTCCAAAGGGGTTGGTAGGATTGATACCCCTTCATAGCACAACAGGATTAATCAGACACACTCCTGGTGGCGGTCTGCTCTATTGAGCAGATGTTTGACCCCCTACAGAAGGTTCTACTATAAAACACAGTGGTACAATTTCTGTTCAGATACTGGAAAGAAAATTAACTTTTAGCTTCTGCAGACTTACGAATGGCCTCTATCTGCTGCTGATTTCAAACCTGTCTTCTGTGGAAGTCAGCTCAACCCCATTGTTTCAGGAGGTACCCTTAAACTAAATGGGAACGCTTGTCTGGCAAGCAGCTGAAATGATCTGAGATACCTGTTAAAAGATGGCAGCACAGGGAGGTGGCATTAGCCCCTTTTATTACTGCAAGTCAGCTTTGGGAAGGCAACCCCATCTCAGAGACCAAGATGCTGAGCAGACCTAGCTGCTGCTTGAGGCAGGAATCCATGCTGGGGGTTTCTGTGCCCCACCCCTTGATGCTGCCTGCCCCAACCAGAGAGGATGCCTATTGTGGTTCACTGAAGTGCAGAACAGGCCTCTGTCCTTGAAACCCAGATAGGTTTTGCAGTCTGTAACTCATGATTTTGGTCCTGTTTTTATTAATTTCCTAAATTCCAGATCCAAGCCATTTTGATCTGTTGTCTCTCTCTTGTGAGTTCAGCTGTTCAGTTCAGAAGTGAGGTCCTTTGGAAACTCAGCTTTGCAATTAACCATTTGAGGGCATGAAGAATTATGTCATAGCATAACATTTGATTGAAAAGATAGCTTGTAGAATACCAATAGATAGCTTGTAGAATAACAAGGTGGAACAATAGATAGAACAACAAGATTAGTCTTTTTTTTTTTGTTACATAAAAGGATGCTTTCATGTTGGTCAGGAACACTTCTGTTCATATTGATACAGATCTCTTTTTTTTCTCCTGACTTTAATGGAAGGAGAATGAGGCATTTCAGATTTTATTACCACAGTCACTGCTGAAACGTGTGTTAAATTAGAGATGTGCCAGTGCTGGGATTCTAACAATAATTCAGACAGCTATGGAACCACTACAGACATGTCAGTTTCTTCTCTCTGCTTAACATCTGCTTCAAATAAATCCAAAGGAGATACTGGCTTACCAAGTCCACACTAAATCCTATTAACTTAAAATAAATACCTACCTAAACCACCTCTTATTAATGATAGATATCTATAAATGTGGATATATTCATGAGAATCTAAGTTTCTCAGACCAAGCACTGCTCACCATTAAATAATTGTCTGCAATTCTACAGTGCCTTGATTCCTGAGCTACTTTAAAAAAAAATTATTTATTAATTTAAAGAGGAGGATAATAAATAACTAAATACAGCTGAGAGACTTGTATTTTCCAGTTAAGTAGCAGCAGAGTTGGAATGTCTTTGGGTATATATGAGCACATATGTACCCCTCACCCACCTTTCCTAAACCAAATTTTGGTTTTTGGGAGCAGGACATCACAATGTCGCACTAACCCCTCCTGACCAAAAGCAGGACAAAACAAAATTTTAAATGTTGAATCACAATATGTCTCTAGAAAGGAAACTGAAGAAGGGGGAAGAAAATTTCACATTGTAGCATCAAGAAGATGGTATTTATTTGATTTGCTGTTATTAACCAAATATTATATTAACAAACATAACCAAATATATATTAACTGTGTCCCTTGCCTGTTCTTTACGATGTATTTTTCACACAGTATTTTCTTTGATTTGTTTTCACGAGAATTAAACTCATGTGAGAATTGCAAATGACCAAGGCATTTGCATCAGAAATTCAGCTGTTTAAAACTACAACACCAAAACATCCTTGTGTCCTACAATAGAGGAAAAAAGCCAGAGCACTGTTGACAAACAGGAAAGCAGAAGAGGTTATGGAAACTGAGGATACCATAGGCTCCTCCAAGCCACTGGGCAAACAGTCACAGAGACAGTGACACATGGTAGCAAATTTTCGGACAGGTCTCAAAAAATACTGGTCACTGAGGCAGCAAATCCCTGTTCAGAGCAGCACTGAGCTAAACATGCTCATCACACACAAAAAAGTCATGCCTCTAGCGCAGCAGCTACTGGGGGAGACACGGAAAGAGGCCAGGCTACATTTGGGAATGTAGTGGGGCAGCTGTCAGAAGAGATCCTGCTGCAGCTGCACTGGGGCTAATGGAAAGTACTTCTTTGCCCCAACACACTGGTTAGGATTTGCTTTAGAATTTGCCTGTTGGCAAACAGCAGGGGTAATTATGTTTACCATGGGCTAGTAAATAGCAACTACTCTCAAAAATACAACGCCTTTTTAAAACCAAGTCTGTGCAGGGAGGAAGCTCCCTTGACTTGCTCTGCCATTTGAGTTCAGACATTTCTCCTGCCCACATGATTTGCTACACATTTCCAGTTTAAATGTCTCATATGAATGCACACTTTTACACAGTTATAACAATAATTTTTAATCATCTGAGATTTAGCCCCACTTTTTAATATGTTCTTTATATTCTACATCCTTGTAGAGGTTGGTGGCAAATTGCTGCAGTTAGAAAATATGTTACCATAAATTTTGAGGCAGTGCAAAGAAGAGTTAGCAGCTATTCCATGGTGTTATAAATACTCACTTTTTTACCTGCTTTGAATATCACAAAAGGGTTGAACAAGTCATTTGGGCCAAGGGAAAGTTTATGACAACTGTAAGCACTTCAGTATGCTTTGTTCAGTTCTGCCCTGATGCCTATGTCCAGGCTCAAGTGTTTTACTGACTCAGCTAACAGTTATGGCCCTCTCTTTAATGGGCAAGATGGTGATATGTTAGAGATGTCCCAAGAGGGAGCAGAAGGTGCAGGAGTCCCCCAGGGCAGAGCCATCACCCCGGGGTCCATTGGCTGAGCTGTGCCAAGCAGCCCAAATGCAGTGACGTGTTGAACTGGCTGTGTTGCTTCTCCTGCTTTCCCTGTGCAAGGCAAAGATACACCCAGTGCTGCCCACTGGCCTGAGCTACTCTAATGATTTTAGTTCTCCTGAAGGCTGAGCTCAAGCTGTGTGATCCTCCAAGTATTTGGTATGCTCAGTGGAAATATTCAACCCCTATTTTTTTTTAAGTTAAAAATCAGGGGAGTGAATGATTTTATTTTTAATAACATTCTGTCAAACCTAAACACATATGGGAATACAACAGCTTTCCAGAACAAGGTTTTCTTTAGGAAACTGTTCATGCCCCAAGGCCTGAACATGGATAAGAAGACCCTGATAATCACATCAGGGTAGCTGCCTGGGAGTAGGTAAGCCCCAGTGTCTAATAGCAATTTAGCCCCCATATCCTAGGTGAGTAACCCAGCCACTAATATGTTAAGTCTTCTGGTATAGCTTCCATCTCCCAGCAGAAACCTTTAAAATACTCTGGTTTCTATCTGCTTGGACTGGGAAAGCTTTCCAACACCATCAGTGCTCCCATTCAGCTCTTGTTGAAATGCACAGGGATCATTAAGAAGCCATAGGAGGAGCCACTTGTCATCAAGTTTCTTGGGTTTTTGTTTGAGTTTGTTGTTGTTGTTTTTTTTTTGTTGTTTTTTTTTTGTTTTTTTTTTAATTCTCACAGGACTGTATTGAAAGAACATGACTGCACTTTATAGTCTAGAGACTTTTAAAGGACTGAAGCAGCAGCACAAGAAGAGAGACTAGAACACTGAGGGGCAAAGAAAGTCCTTCTATCTCTGCTATTAAAATCCCCATGTCTAAACAAAGCAGGAAAAATGTAGGAGTAGCTTGGGAAAAAGAGCCAATATAGTTCAAACATTTTGCACTTTCTCAGATTGGTGAGCCCTACTTAGTTAACACTTCCACAAGGTGTTAACCAGCTCCAAGGATAATCGTTCTTACCTTCTGAATTGAGAAATGTTCCAGGGCAAATATCTTTCACCTCCTCCTATATAGCTCCACAGCTTGCTAATTCAGGGTGGAAGCAATGACATAGCACGTTACCAGTTCTTGTTGGGGCCATAGATTGATCCACATTAGGAGATAACAGGGACAGGATTTCCAGCTTGGTCTTTTGAGAAACACTTGCTAAAGGAACTATTGAAGTTTTCATGCTAAAAGTGGTACAAGACAGCTTTCCAGTAATGATTAGAATCATGAAAAAGAGGTAAAATATTTATATTAACAGTTTATAATACAAAGCCAAAGTACCTCCTCTCATTTTCTCAAGTCCTTATCTCCTCAAATAGGGAGTCTTGAAAAAAAAAATCAAATAAAGGCAGAAAGCAAGTGTAACTAAAAACACAGAAAAGTGATGAGGTATTTGAAAAGAAATGTTACAATGAATAAATAACAATTTATAGAGATATTAAATACTCATATTTTTCTAGTGCTGTTGTTTCTAAAAAACTCCTCTGTGAAAGGAAGAGCTCCCCACAAAAGTGAAAAACCATTTCTCCGGGAACAGAACTGTGCAGGTAGCAATGCTTATGCATTTCAGCTAATGGAATATGCTTTAATTATCCAAACTCACCCACAAACTAAATGCTCAAAATTATAGATAATTTAGCAAGCTCATGAGAAGGCAGCCAGCTGAATTTCAGCTTTTTCTTTCCAAAACATAGGATATGATAGAACTATCTGTAATGCTCTTGGGTTTCATACAGAAAGAATCAGGAGTCATTAAGGGATATTTTAAACACAGTAGTGCAATCTTTGGGTATTCTATGGAAAGATATTTTGCAGAGGTTCCTAGACTAGAAGTAGGATGCAGAAAATTTCCATCATACCAGGATCCTTTATTTGAACACAAATTCTTCACCTCTTTCTGGGTTTAATTCTATTTCTTTCCTCCGCAACAGCTTGGATGAAAATTTTAAGTAGTGTATTCTCTTCATGATATAAGATATTCACACTTTCTGATGATGCAGATTTATGTGTGTAATGTGTTTGTACATCTATATACATGAATAGATGTGTATATACATACAGACTGTACAACTGCATATATATATACAACTGTATATTCTGTATATACACACAGAATGTACAACTGCATCTCTGTGTGTGTGTATATATATTTGTGCTTTTCTCTTCAGTTTAGACAAAGTGCAAACTGAAGAAATTGATAAGTCAAAGCACTGCACAATCATATACAGTTTTCTTGCTGCTGCTAGAACAACACAGCCACAGCTGGAGCCTCTTTCTGTTTGGGACCTACCACGTACAGGCCTGTGGGATGCATGACTGAGGCCTGAGAACTCCCATCCATGCCCTCAGTTGGGGCTCCAGACCCATCTGCTCACCCTCTGCTTTTTGGCCTGCTGGGTGGCAGCAGTTGTAATGCAAAGGCTGCTGATTTGCTCATCTCTGAAGGAANAGCAGTTGTAATGCAAAGGCTGCTGATTTGCTCATCTCTGAAGGAAACTACAAAAAGATCACAGTAAGATGAGAGATTTTATGAATCTGGTTTCTTCAGTGACCACAATATTTTATTTTCATACCTCAAAAGAGATAATTTAACTCCCCAAGCAGTGTAGAGTTAGTAACATTTTAATGGCATAATCCAAAAAAATATTAGGTATTTATAAAATTTTTGGACAGTATACCACTAACACCCTCTTTGGAAACCCAGAGCATAGGGAATATTTGTCTACAACCCTCCAGCCTAAATTGGCAAGTTCCTGTAAACAGCTTATGGCCGACACAAAACCCAAAAATAAAACAACGTCTTCACAGTGAGTATCATAGTTCAGTGACTTTAATTTGGCATAGCTTGGGTGGATTGTGATGTAACTCAGTTTATGCTTGGACCTAATCCATGAAGAACATGGTACATGGCAATTCTGAAATTTTACAATGTTAGCCTCACTGTGAAATGAGCTGTGGACTAGCACTGTACAGCCCTGCTGCTTCTTACTGGGACTAAACCCACAATTTTTTGCCTTAATTTGCTCTGTAGTGTCCAATCAGATCCTCCATGTCAACACTAGAATATTTTGAGCATTATGTCTATTTGTCTGAGACTTGCTTTTGTTGCCTGGACCACACCTGGATTTGTGAGGGAATGCTTTGCACTATGAGATAGAGGTTTAGGGTCTAGAGTCAACCATAACAATACAACTGTCATAGAGCTGTTTTATTTTCTGTTTTATTAGTTTTATTTTTTAAATTATTTTTGAGTAAATTTTACACTTGCTGGCAAAAGGGTTAAGGGAAATGACAGCTGCCAGACTGAAATATTTGCTATTGTGTCATGATGATAAGCACTGCAGTTGGTCAGTTCACCACAACCCCAGTCAGCCCTGGGGACTGCCTTTATCAGGATCCAAAATGGAACACCTTAAGTTGTGTAGTAGCCACAAGATTAATTTTGACAAATACTTATATAAAGTACTCAGTTGCCGGGGTGGGGAAGTCTGGATGTTCTCTTCACCAGGTAGAAAGAGGGAAACTCGAATCCTGGATAATTTCAGC
>VYZP01066302.1:673-26913 GCA_013400635.1 Hypocryptadius cinnamomeus | reverse complement strand
TGAAACATGAAAGAGAGAAGGGCTCTGTTCCTCTCATGAGGCATGAGAGACCCCATGTGCATTCAGATCCTCCTCATCAAAATCCTTCAAAATGAAAGTTTGGACCAATTCAACATTCGAGGGAATGCCTCCATGATAATAGTTGTTCACAACAGTTAACATAAATGAATTTTTCATCATAACAAATAATTCTCCTGCATACTTAAATCCTCTTCAGCTGGATCCAACTGCAGTAAGTGCTGAGCCTGTACACAAAGTAAATTGGAAGTCAGAATTATTTTAAGACAGAAAATAGCTTGATGCAAGATAAGCAGTCACAATGTTAAAATGTTGTGATTTTCAAATGCTCCTTTTAGGTTGTGATTGCTTCTCTTCCTGGTGGTTTCCTGGCTCCTGCTCGAGCTAACAGGGTGTTGTGAATGAGTGGTTTCAGTCACTTAAATTAAAAAAAAAAAGCAGATTTCAACATCAGTTTGTGGAACTACAAGTTAACAGAATTCAATGGCAAGGGTTAGTCTATTGCTTACTGCATAGATGAAACCTGCACAGGAAAATCAAATTAAAATCACTTCAGAATGGCATACACAGAGTCCAGGGGTGCAAAGGGTTTAATAGCATTTAAACACTGACTCATTTACAAGGTGATTCAATTGTGTTTACTACAATTACAACAAAGACTGAAATATAGGTTCAAGATAGCAACATTCATACCCTAATCACTCCTCATGCACACACACAGGCCCAGAGCTGTTTACATCTCTATCTATGTGTGCAGAAGGACCTGTTAAAAATTCCCTTGGAGTTTACTGAAAGGGGTCAAATGCCTTTGCATTTCTCAGTGGGTGAGGGTTGAGTCTCGAGGAGTGGGGGATTCCAGCCCAGTCTTCAGGAAGTCAAATTTTGAGTACTGCAAACCTGAGGCTTTGCAAGCTCCAGGAGACATCCCACTCCATGGGAGAAGCTTGAGGAGCCCACTGCAGTCCAGGGCAGCTCGAAGGCCCCACTTAGCACTGCTGTTTATGGAGTCAGGAGGAGATGATTGTCCTTAATTCCCAGGAGATTTCCACCCTGGCCTGTCAAATTGGTAACAATGGTCCTGTTCCACTCAGGCTGTGGCACAGGTAGATAATGTTCCAAGGCTGTCAGGGGTGAGTGATTATCCCTTGTTCCCTGCCTGGGTCAGGGAACCAATATTCCTGATATAAGCAGTGTCACTCCCACGTTTCCCTCTCAGAGTTCCCAGTCATGAAAACCAGGCTGGGTAAAGCCTGAATGTAAAGCCTGACACAAGAGCACTGATGGCTCTTGTGGGCTTCCCAGGTGGGCTTCCCAGCCTCCCCTCTGAGGCCACAAACCATCTCCCCTTTAATCTGATCTCCAATAATCCCCCAAAACATGGCTACTGCAGCCAATGCTTTATTGAGAGAAACATTGCTGGGAATCCACAAAGCCAAATCCTTACCACCTTTAATCTATCCCAAAAATTGGAACATCAAGGAAAGCTCCAAGGAACACCACAATGAAAGTTCACACCACTCTGGCACTGGGGTTGTGCCTGAGCAGGAGAAACATCATACACGTGGCATTGCTGGAGGAGGGAATAAAACCTATTTATTTTTCTTTCCTATCAACAGATTCCTACCTCATAATCATCAGACTACAGCAGATCAAAATTTGCAGAAGTACAATCCCCATGTTTATCAAGTAGTTACACCAGGAAATAATTTTCAGTGAAATGCAGCAGGGAAACAAATGACAAAATAATTTTATTGCAGCATTCAGCCCTTCCACACCTAATTCTGAAAACAAATAAAAGGTGGGAGNTCCTGACTCCAGCCCTTGCTGATCATGTGAGTACAAATGAACAATTCCACAATGCTGCTCTTTCTGTGTTCCCTGCTTCAGAGAAATCCTTGATCCTTTCATTTTTCTAAAGCTTGGGGAGATAATCACTTGAAAGCCTAAGTGTTCTTTCATTTGTTTTTCTAGCATCAACAGACTGAAGTAAGCAAGAAAATCTCCATTAGTGGAGGCTACCAAATTATGACCATCAATAGGAAATGGCTGGTGGCAAGTATTGAGCAAAAGACCAACCATGAGTACTGGAAAACCATCTGGAACTATGACACAGTGAGTGCAGGGGGGGCTTGTTCAGCGTAGCTCATACATTCAGTAAAAACTGGTTTTTTACTTTTTAAAATATGTATGAAATTCCAGTATTAATGATTAAATTCCATGTGGTCAATAACTTTATTTCACAGGGCTTTATGGCAACCAAAGTGCTGCCAGAGAGAGCTTGCTACGTTTCCATAATGAACAGAACAGAGATGCCCAGCTTTGATGCACTTCCCCAGCTGGCTGCAGACATCAGGGTAAGATTGAAAAGGAGCAGTTACTTGGAAAGTTGTACTTAATGCAAAGTGAGACCTTGCTATTTTCAAAACAAACACGTACTTTAAAGACCAGGTTCATCACACCATTAATTAGATATTTTTATCAATTTCAATTACATTTTACAACCATGTAACTTTCAACTTTTGAAAATTGAAATACCCTTGTTCAGATGCTTCCAGTGAAGGGCTTACATGCTTGGTCAATGTTGTAGCTCAGTTAGATTATTCTTAAAATGTTTATAACAGCTAAAACTAGGAGTTAAACAGAGCAGGGCACTGATCTTGCTGAATGCTGGTGTTTGATGTTTAGAACCAGAATCGTCCAAGACCCCCTACAAAGGAGATCACATTCACCCTCACCAGGAGAACGATTCGTGACCTCGAATCATATGGACCAGACATCTTCTCTATGTGCAGAGGGCTCTCAACTTATGTGGCTTATGAAGTTCATGGTGAGTGCAAGCAAAGGAATTTGTCTCTAAATGACCTGGCATTTGTTCCTTGGGGAATGACCAATGCACAATTGCTGCTCTTCCACCTTGAGTCAGGCAGAAACCAGGGGCTTCAGCAGTTGTACAAAGGGTTCAACATCTTTGCAGATCAGGACTGGAACAGGGTGGTGTCACAGCCCCCATAAATGACCCAAACCAAACCCTTACAGCTTAATGGGGCTTAATTTTGGGCCCAGAATGTTTTGGCCCACATTGATCTCCCTTGAGTGTTTCTAAGCACCTCTGTCCTTCAGCTCAGAGCTGACTTGACCCAGAGCACTTAACAGTATCTTAGTCTGTCTGGTGGTAATTGTTTTTCTTTTCTTGTTTTTGAAGAACCCCAATTCAATCTTGGATCATGCCTCAAGCTCGATGTCCTTCAATATTTGGCCCTCACCTACTGCCACAATGATAACTTTGTGTAAATCATGCCTCTCCTCAGCCTCGTGGGGCTGCTCCAGCAGCAGCCTTGTAGCTGCTGCCCAAAGCCACCCCTGCTGGAGTTACTCCCTGGCATCTCTTCTTTCAAGAGGCTCCTTCCTGAGGATTGAGTACTGGAACAGATCAGTTGGTGAACAGAGCTATCAATTAAATTCCTTCATCATGGAATAACTCCAGCCTGTTTGTCGTTACTCTACCCTTTTTCATCTAAGAACCCCTCCACGAGAATATTTTGCCCCATTTGAGCCCTTTCACTGCTCTTTTCATCTCAGCACAGCCAGAGAGCTGGGCAGGCCCCAGGGTGTGTGTGGTACAAACAAGGCATTCACAGGCAGGACCTTTCCTCCCTGCTTGGGGAAAGATCCTTCACAATAAAAATCTAGGGATCACAAAAGGCAGATAGAAAGAAGTGAAAAACAATGAATTTATCTTTTTTAGGGGAAGGGAAGTCTCCTTTGTGGGATTTACAGAGTTGTTCTGTCCCTAACACAAAGCAAGGCTAGGATTCTTGTTGCTCAAATCATTGAAAAATTACAGCAGTCCAGGGAAGAAAAAAATCCTCTTGGCCACTGAGTGTCAGCCTCGAGTTGCACAACTGAGATGGAAAAGGCACTCGATCCCACCCAGAGGCGTCTGCTATCCCAGAGCACCAGGAGAGTGCAGTGGTGCCAGTTCCAGCTCAGCTGTGCTGAGTTACAGCACTGGAGACACAGCCAGGGACTCTTAAGGTCTCTGCAGCAGGCAGGAATTCCTGTGCAGAGATAATTTCATTGTGAGAATAACACTGGGAGTGTGGGGAGGTCCACACAGTGCTGTAACAGCATCCTGAGGTCCCCTGAAAAACAGGGAATGGGATTTTTACATCTTGACAAAAGCCACTACCCATCAGCCAGGTCAGACACCTGGGAGCCAAAGGGAACCACCCTGGAGTCACCCAAAGGTGCTCCCAAACCCAAAGGCACCAGCTGGAGCTTGACTTTGCACAGCTGTGTGCAATTAAAACACCCCCTTATCCTCTCACACAGAGCCTAGAACACACTCAGCCTTCCCAAGGTCTCTCACAACCTGCAATCTTCATAATGTTTTTGTTTCTGGCATTTTTAGGGGAAGGGGGGAAAGGGCAGACAAATTCCAACACCCCTCCTGTGCCCCACGTGAGCTGGAGTGTTGGTGATACTCTTACCAGATCATAAACTAAAATACACACTCTTAAGGCAGGCATATGAAGAGGATTAGTCCTGAAGAAATTCAGAATTTCAGGATAAAGGTCGGTGTTCCCCTTGGCCAGCAGCTCCCTCCATCTCAGAGCACTCACAGCTCCATCTGATGCTTCATTCCTTGGCTTTTCCCCAAGCTCTCCTGGGCCTTGTGTCACTCTGACCCCACAGCTACACAGAGAATCTGATCTCCTCCTCCAGCTTTGGTTAGGGATGTTTTAAAGACAAATGTAATGCTTTGAGCAGTGCAGGGCAGCTGACACAAGTGCATTGCATCCCCTGAAACTCCCACTGAAGCTGCTCCACTCACCAGGTGTTGGCACTTAGGAGATTGGGGTTTTTGGTGTGGCCTGAGGGTCTGGGAGGAAATTTGGGAGCCCCTGGCACCTCCAGTTCAGCTTTTACTGGTACAGAGGCTCCCTCAGTGGGGGATGGTGCTCCTTGTGAGTTCCCCTGTCTGCTTTTGGACCCTGTGGTGCTGTTTGTGGAAGGAGACAGGAGAGGTGAGTGTAGATGGATTTACATTTTCCACTGAGTTTCCTTGCAAAGGGAGAGTTTAGGCTTTAGAGGTCGAACTGAGTTTGCTGAGGGTGGTGATTTGGGGCAGGCTTTGATGAGCACAGGCACTGTGAGCGCACCTCAGGAGTGAGAAAATGCCAGGCAGGAAGCCTGGCGTGGCTTTGCACTCCTGTGAAGCTGCCCCGAGGTTTTAAAGGTATTTAAACTCAGATGTTGCCTGCGTGGGGAGCAAAGATGTCTCTGCACATCTCTTCTGTCTGTTTGGGAAACAAAGATGCAGTGACAGGATGGGGGGAACAGCCTTGAGGGCAGGGTTAGGTGGGATTTTGGGAAGGAATTCCTCCCCGTGAGGGTGGGATGGAATTCCCAGAGCTGCTGTGGCTGCCCCTGGATCCCTGGCAGTGCCCAAGGCCAGGCTGGACGGGGTTTGGAGCACCCTGGGACATTGGGAGGTGTCCCTGCCAGGGCAAGGGTGTCATGGGCTGGGCTTTAGGTCCGTCCTAACTCAGCCTAGGCTGGGATTCTGTGCTGGGAGCGCTCAGCCTGTGTCCCGGTCCAGCTGTGAACGTGCTGGAGTTGTGGCCACGAGATGGCATTCTCTGAGCTTCTCGTGCTAGGGAAAAGCAGAGCTTGCCATCTTTAATAATAACAATAATAATTAAAGGGGGGGTGGGAAGCCACAAACCCTCCCTGTATTTTCTGAAGTCCGTGACAAAGCGAGATTTGTGAGGAGGCTGCTCCTGCTCTTGGCAAACAATGGTGCTGCTTTCCCAGAGCTGCGAGGGAGACTGAGGCTCAAGTCCCTTTAAAAAAAAAAAAGTGAAATACAGTATTGTGCATCTTGAAATCTGAAACCAAGAAACAGAAGTGCGAGGGAAACAAGGGGGAAAGTCTTGCAATTCCTGTGGACAACTGTTGCAAGTGGAGTTTTAAGGAATACAATATACATCTCTACCTTTTAAAGGTTATTGAATGGCTTTTGTGGAGAAACCTGTGAAATAAAGGAGCCTCGGAAGAAGAGATTTCTTTTTCTCCTCCTCTCTGGATATAATGGCCATTGCAAAGCAAAGCATCTTGAGATTTGGCTTCCAGTGTGCCTTCCTCGCAATTTTCACCCTCACCTGTGATGGCCACGGCGGGAAGAGAGAGAACGGTGGTCCTGCCTGCTACGGAGGATTTGATTTGTATTTCATCCTGGACAAGTAAGTCAGTCCTGCTTTGTTCTTTTTCACTGAGCTCTTTCCCTGGGCACGAACTGGAGTGGCACGGGCTGGTACCGAGGAGGTTTTCTTTGGATCTGGGTTTTGTAGCAGTCACTGTGTCCCCAGGGGACCTCTGCAGCTCCGACTGCTTGCTCTGTTATTGTTGTGGTAGTTCTTTGGTAGGTCTGGTGCCTAAATCCCTTTGTGCTCTGTGATCACATCGTTACAGGCTTTCCCAGGGTGTGTGCTGAACTCAAGTGTGCTCTCGAGTTTCTTAAAACAGTGCCTGGGAGCAGGGCAGCAGCCGGGTCCCCTCTGCCTTCCCCGAGAGCCGGGGAGGCTGGGGCTCCCCCGAGAGCAGGGGGTGCAGAATTGTTCCTGCAGAGACCAGCTCCAGGGCTCCCACCAGAGCAGGGGGTACAGAATTGTTCCTGCAGGCACCAATTCCAGGGCTGGGATGTGCAGGGAGTGCAGAATTGTTCCTGCAGGCACCAACTCCAGGGCTGGGATGTGCAGAATTGTTCCTGCAGGCACCAACTCCAGGGCTGGGATGTGCAGAATTGTTCCTGCAGGCACCAGTTCCAGGGCTGGGATGTGCAGGGAGCTCTGCTCGTGCCCCCGAGCTGGGTCCCTGCCCCTGTGCCCCCTCAGCTGTGCCCACAGCAGCAGCTCCAGGTACAAACCAGCCCAGAGCGGGGCTACTCCCTTGGGAGGGGGCTGAATTCAGCTGCTGGGATGAAGAACAGCTCAAGAGCCTCATTTAAAGAGCTTTATTTTCCCTAGCTGAGTCACACTTTCTTTGTTTCTCCAGTTAATCAAATGCAATTTTGAGTGTTTAGCTGTTTGTGCTGAAGATAACTTCCTGCCTCACTTTTTCATCACTAATTGTGGCTGTGTCACCTCCTTGGCACTGCAGGAGTGCTGCTTTTTGCAGATGTGGATGGAGCAATGTGGAATCATTTTGTGCTGAGCTTTGGAAAGCTTCATACCAAAGCAATACAACAATTAAAAAAAGAAAAAAAAGCCTTAAAAAATACTAGCTGAAATGGTTGTCCTGATTTTCTTGATCAAGAGCAGTTCTTTTGAGCCAAAGGCTTGGAAATAGTGGAGGTGATGCCTGCTAGAGCCATGGCACTGACATGAATAACCATAAATTTCAGAGACAGGAAAGTATTTGCAAGTTGCCAAAAGCACTCACAGACAGAGTTTCTGACTGATCCTCTGGAGTGTTTTGCAGTAGCTCCCACATTCCATCAGTATAAATGACTTGGAATTACATAACCCTTTATTAGAAAATACTGGGTAAAACCTAACACTGAGGCACTGGCTGCTTCAGTGTGCCAGTGGTCCTGATGCTCCAGGGGGAAGATTAATTTATTTTTTTCAGTGGAAAGATCTACCTGGCTCATTCATTTTCAGTTATTAATTGGAATAACTCTATTACTACAAATGGAAAAACCCCAAACCCAAACAAGCCCAGAGCATGATTTGTACTGCAGAGAGCTTTTGTCAGCTGCATTTCCCTGGAAGCTGAAGCAGGATTGAAGGATTTCTCACATCTCATGGATGTGCTGTATTACACCTCTGAGCTAATGTAACTTCAACAGGTCCTTAATTCAAGTTCTGTGCTGTTCCCCCAGTAAAATCCATGAGTTCTGAGCCTCCCTCACAGGATTATGGATTTGGGTGCAAACACAAGCTTTAAAGCAGGCAGGCTGACCCCAGTGTAGGTATCAAGGTATCCAACAAAACCCTGCTTTGACAGCTGCAGAATTCCTGTTCCTGGGGTTTTTCTGGTGCAGAAATGAACAGGATCTGATGTAAGAATTCCCTTGGTCTCCAGTGGAATTCTGGAGGAGCATTGTGGCTTTTCAGCTGTTCCTGGGTACAGTGCACCACTGGACCTGGTTGTTTAACCTCTGGTGAGAGATTTCCTGTGGTGGAGCTGGTTATCACATTTCCTTTAACACTTTGATGCAATCGTAGAATGGTTTCAGCTGGGAGGTCTCTAAAGATCATCGGTTCCACCCCATGCCATGGGTGAGGAACCTTCCAGAGACCATGCCTCTTGTCCTTTGATGGCCACATCTCAAACTGTGTCTATTTTCTCAATTTAGACTCAAGCTTTATGTTATTTGGAGTAGCTGTTTGGAGTTGCTGCTTGCCCTTTAGAGGAGCTGTTTGCTGTTTAGGGTTGCTCTTTGCTGTTTGGGTTCTGTGCAGGTGCTGAGCACCTCAGGGTGAAGGTCACACCAAGATAAGCCCAGTGCTGTGGAAGGTAGGCCTGGCTTACTGGCTGGTCCAGGGTGGTCTCTCCTTTTATGTTCTTGTGGTGCTGAGAGGATTTGTGGGCTCAGGCTCCACACACAGGAGGAGTTGGTGCCAAGGAATTAACACGGGGTGCAAATTCAGACACAGAACAATGAGGAAGCAGTGAGATGTTGCTCAAAAGCCCAAACATTTGTCCTTGCTGACAAATTGTCCAGTTTTTGCAAAAATATTCTCAGTGTGATTAATTACTGCTGATTGTGACCACCCCAAGCTGACACGGTGCCCAGCCCTGCAGTGAGCAAACCTCCCCTCTCCCAGCTCAGCTGGAATATTTGGGATTTTCCCAGGATCAGGCCTGCATCCAGAGCAAGGTGTGCATTTTGTTGGGATGGCAGGAGCTTGCAAGGATGTGGAGGGATGATTTTTCTCTGTTAGAATGAGGGCTGAGGGCTGCCAGCAAGGCAGGGTGGAGAAATTTGTGCATTTTTGTGTCTTTTTGCCTGAAGGAACGTAATTAACTCCCAGTTCTGCCAAGGGCAGGCAACTGCACAGAGCTGAGCTCATGTGTGAAATCCCTGCCAGTCAGGACCTGTGGATGTGTTTTTTACCCAGTGATGCCTCTGGGATGAGCATTCCTGGTGAAAGGAATGGGCAGGAGCTCCCTTCCAGCCAGGACCGAGTGCGTGCCTGCAGCACTCTGCACTTTATCTGCTGATTAATATAAATTAAGCCATGGCTACTTGTTTATTAGTTGTTTTTTTGCATACCCCCTGCCTGCCAGGAGGAGAGGAATGTTCTTGGGCTGAGGCTGGGCTTAGAGGCTTGTCCTGCTCTGACCTGAGCCCCTGTGGATCTGTGACCTGCAGGGTTTGGCAGTGAGCTGTCTGGTGTGAAGTGTGGCACAAGATAACAGCATTTCCTCCAAGGATTGCATCACCTCTCAGAGCCTCTGTGCTATGGAGGGCTTTCAGAATTGCTCCTGCAGGATTTGGAAAGGCAAAGGATGCTTTTGGGCTTGTTTGTGTTATTTTTGAAGAGCTCAATAAAGAGATGCTGCACAACTTCTTAGGTAAATGGCATCTCTGAGAGCCATGAGACTTCTGGGAGTTAGTCCAAACCCAGGAAAGCTTAAGGAGATTTTTGGATCAACATCAGCCTCTGAACCAAGTGTCTTCATGTCCTCCTGCCAGCTGCAGAGCACTTCACTCATGTGAGCTCTTGGTGTAAGAGTGTGGGCTTCATTCTGTGACCCTTCTGGACTGTGACCTGGATAAACCCACAGGAACTGAGAGGTGCAACAGCAGAAATGGAAAAGTGGAGTCTAAAAAGTGCAAGGAGGACCAAGGCTAGGGAGGCTTGAGCTGCTGCAGCTTTGGGTTCTGGAGCACCTTGTCCCAGTGAGGAGGAGGAGGAGAGCACCTGCTGAAGGGCAGAGCTGGGCTGGAGCCACTGCAGTGTCTCTGTCCACACCTGCATTCCCCTTAGAGGTACAAAATGCCACTGGAGATGGCCACAGAATGTCTCACTGTCTTGTTAAAGAGAATGGTTTACTTGGGTTTAATTTCCATTTTTTGGGCCCTTCTCCAGAAGAGATTTTGGCATCCTCAGGATGAGTCTTTTCTTAAATTGCAAGTTTAAAGCATCAGCCATTCAGCTGCAAAGCCTTGGCTCGCTGATCATCTTGTTTCTTTTGGGAATATGAGGAGACAACTATTTGAAAATTGGCTTTTCTTATCTTACATTTGGACTTTGGAAATACTCATCCTACTCAGAGTTCTTGGCCTGCCTCACTGTGCAAAGTGTCTTTTACAGTGTGGCTGCTGAACGACACAGCTCAGGGAGGTGGGCACTGTGAGCTGATGCTGCTTTTGTGAACCTTGCTCTGGCTGCAGAAAGCTTAGTTGTGTTGGGTTTGTCCATTTTGGTTGGTTGTGTTGGGTTTGTCCATTTTTGTTGGTTGTGTTGGGTTTGTCCATTTTTGTTGGTTGTGTTGGGTTTGTCCATTTTTGTTGGTTGTGTTGGGTTTGTCCATTTTTGTTGGTTGTGTTGGGTTTGTCCATTTTAGGCCGAGTGAAGAACATGAGAAGTCTGAAGTGTGATTCAGAAAATGCATTTTATTTACAAGGAGTGCTTTTTCCTAAGTGCAGGCCTGGGCATTTCTGGCCCCCTGACAGCAGAGGGAGAAATGAACTCCAGGCAGGCTGAGCTGTCTGGCCCAGGTGGGAATGGCTGTGCAGGAAGGACAACGTGTGCTCAGCAAAAGTGTGAACCTTCATTTTGGGCCCCTGCCACAGCTCCCTCTGGCAGAGATGGGGAAAAACTGGATTGCAGATTATTCCAGAAAACGGAGCAGAGCCCATCCTCCCTTTGTGGGCAGAGTGGGATTGGTTTAATGTTTGTAGCAGTGGCAGAACTTCCCTTGAAGGTTGTTTTACCTGCTGGCTGGGGGGAGCTTGGGCAGGGGCTGCTGCTCCCAGCTCCTCGTGCCTGCCACCAGATGGGTCAGGAAATGTGGGAGTCTTCACTGAGGTGTGCTTTTGGGAGGTGAATGGATGGTCTAAAGTAACATTTGGTTCACTGAAGCAAGGGCTAATTGGTTTCTGATTAACCAAGCCTTGCTCTCCATGTCTTCTGGAGACTGATGTGACCCTTGCTATAAAGTCAAGTGGTTTTTTATGCCTCACCACCTAAAGACAATAAATACTTCTTTTCCAGGCTAGTTCTAGGAAATTATTTGGGCCTGGAGTGCCTGTGGAATTCAAGCTCTCTGAGTTATCCCATCCATCCAAGGGGAATTTGCACCTGGGGCTGAGCTCTGTGTGTCTCTGTTCTATCAATTTAGGGTTTGCATGCAGCAGGGTTTAAATTTCCTGTCTGAGAGCAAGTCCTGATGTGTGTCACCCCCCACCTCTTATGATGCCAATTTTCCCTCTGCCTTTGGTTTAATTGGTTTATCAAGGGTTTTGCTGTTTGGTGTTCCTTTGTTCCTTTTGATAAACATTTGTGGGGGGAAGAAGCCATCGTGCCATGTCCTGGTCTGAGGAAAGAAAGGAAGGAAGAATTCAGCACTCAGAGCACCTGCTGATGATCCTGCCTGCTCTGCCATCTGCCCTGCAGTGCTGCCCCAAGCAGGGTGTCTGTAAGGCACCTTAAACTCGTCCTAAACTGATGTTTTTGGGCTCCAGTCCTTGGTCCAGCAAGGAACAGGGTCACAGTTCTTGCACAGGGCCTGGATTTTTTTGTACCTGAGCAAAGGTCCTCATTTGGGCTCATTTGTGGTTTTTTTGAAGAGCTCAATAAAGAGGCTGCACAGCCTCATAGGTAAATGTCATCTCTGCATGGACAGATGGGTCACACAGGGAAAGAGCAGCTCCAGGAATTGTGGAGCAGGAGGGAATGGCTGAGAGTGAAAAGCAGGTGTGGGGGAAGGGGCAGGAAATGTCAGGGACCCCCAGGATGAGCTCTGCGTGCTCTTCTGCAGGTGAAGCATTTATTATTATTATTAAATAAATAATAATAAATAGCACTAAACCATAGCATTGCATTTATTCCCTGAGCAGCCAGGCTGGGGACCTGCTCTGCCTCTCCACTGGCACTCCCAGAGCTCAGCCAGCACAGAACAGCTCCTTTGCCTTTTCTTCCTGGGAAGTGAAAAACCATCTCAAACGTTCACCTCTTCTTCCTCAGGCTGCAGATCAGTGAGGTTTCTGTTGAAGCTGGAATGGTTCTTTCCCCTATAAATATTTCTAATTGTACTCAATGAATTGAATAAGTGATGACACATTTATTTTCCAACCCCAGGAAAGAAATTTTTTTCCCAATATTAATATTCCAGTGTTCACAGAAGTGTTTATGCCAGAAGGGGCATTTTGTGCTGAAAGATTCTGATTAACCTAATTTTATCCTCGTTCTTACAACATAAAGAAGAATAATCCAACCCCATTACATCCCATGGTTTATTCTCCAGAGGAGCAAAATTAGTTTGTTTTGTCTTTAACTGAGGTGTGAAAGAATTAACCAGAGCAGTTGAGATGTGGACTAAGGTGTTTTACTTCTCATAGTCTCTGGCACAGTGGAAACACTGGAGGAGTTTAATAATCTGTTCCTCCAACTGCATGTAATTCTCAGAATACACTTGAGCTAAAAGCTCTGTGTAATGGTTTGGAAGTGAGTGGGGGGAATTAATCTAAAACATTGTGCAGAGAGACAGCTCCTCACTCACACAGGGTTTATTTGGTTAAGGCTGTGTTAAAGCCCAGCCTAACTGCCCTAAGCTACTGCCAAGGGCAGCCTCAAAGCCTTGCCTGGAGTGGGAATTATTCCTGCTTTTTAAAGTTAAGTAGGAAATGTCAATTACAGCTTGATCTCTTTGGAGGAAGAGCACGGGCAGTGAGTGTTGAGCAAAGTGAAGCAAATGCCTCACTGAGCAATGTGGGACAGAGAAGTGACCCTGATGTGTCCTGTCACCCTTGTGTCCCCAGGTCAGGCAGTGTCCTGCACCACTGGAACGAGATCTATCACTTTGTGGAGCACCTGGCCCGCAAGTTCATCAGGTAAGGAGGGCCCTGGGGGGTCTGGGGCTGCCAGTGGCTCCCAGTCCCTCAAGTGCTGCTTCCCATGGGGAATGTGGCTCTTGATGCTTTCCTCCCATCCTCCATTGACTGCTCCTCTCCACCTTCCTGTTCAGTGGGCAAGGGAGCAGATGAAATAATTCCATTTATTCCTGCCTGCCTTCCCTGGATCAGACCTGGGGGGGAGGAATCCTCCTGTCCCTGAGCTGCTGCCTGAGGTGCAGAAGTTTGGGGCTGCAGGGAGAGCCTGTGGCTGTGGCTGTCAGGGCCTGGATGAGGAATCCCTGGGGACAGGGATTGAATGTGTTGTGACAAACATAACACACGTTGAGCTCTCCCTTGTCTCAGGATGCATTTAAGCCTTTCTTGCTTTAACAATCCCAAGGCTGATACCAGTGTTCTCTACATCCTTTACAAGGATTCCCCAAGGTTTCCCTGGGCTAAGAAAGCCCAGGGCAAAACACATTTTCATCCTGTTGAGTTGTAACTGGGCTGGCAGGGTGTGATTGTTACACACACAGAGCTGCTCTGCTCTGACCACCACATTAATTCACTTTTTTCTCTCCTCCAGCCCTCAGCTGAGGATGTCCTTCATTGTTTTCTCAACCAGAGGGACAATTCTAATGAGGTTAACAGAAGACAGGTAAGGAGAGGTTTAAAGCTCAACAGCAGCTTCTGTGTCCTTGTAGCTTCCTTCACCTTCCCCAGTGATTTCCATCCCACTGGGAATGTGTTGTGGCACCTCTGTGCTTCCCAATTGCACTGGTAGAGCCCATCCTCACCTGCTAGAATGCACTAAGGCCTCTCAGGGCAGAGGTTCCCTGCTTAATTTCAACTCCTAAATCTCCTTCAGTCAGGGTTTCAGCTCACACTGGTTTCCTTGAGGGAGCCTGCACTCCCCAGGGATTCAGGATTTTGTCAGAGGAGCAGAGACTCAGTGCCTGTGGAACATCCTCCGGGAGTTTCTTCTGCAGATAGGTGAAACTCCCTTCCCATAAAAGCAGGCTTGGAAGGCAGAGGTGACACCCACACTCCTGGCTAGAGGGGAATGTGATTTCCTCGAAGGTCTGAAGGTGTGTCACAGACAAAGAGAGTTTGGGGTGGATTTTTTGGCAATACCAGACTGCCTTGTTTGTGAAGCGTGTCCCTGCCACCCCCTTACAGACCCCCAAGTTAATCCCAGGAAAATCTACAGGATGGATATATTTTTTTAAATTTTATTATTTTATTCTGGCTTCCAAGGAGAGCTGGATGAGGTCCTTAAATCGCTCTCGCTTCCTCTGTTAACTTCATTGCCACGTGGAGCAAAAATATACATCCCACATGTGTGGAGTGTATAAGTCAGCATGTGTTTTACATATTGGATGTCTGAAATCACATACCAGAGCAGCTGCCACGGGGAGGAAGCTGGCTGCCTTCCTACAGAGCAGTGCACACTCACACCAGCCTTGAAAATGTCCTTAAACCCAGCCAGCCTGAGCATCTCCTGCCACTTCCTGCAGCAGCAGGGATGAAGAGAATGAACCACATTTCTTTAATGGGTGCCAAAGCAAAACCTGTTCCCTGCCTCTTGCTGTCCCACCCTGGGAGCAAACCCCACTGCAGGGGTCTCCTTTCTGCTCAGGCTCTGAGCTGTGAGACTGAAATGTTCCCCGTGTGGGAATGTATTCCATATTTACCCAGCTGTCCCAGAAATGCTGGCTGGGAGCAGGATGTTGCTGTGGAATTGCTCTCAGAGCCAGCTGGCTGCTGGGTTTTACTGGGCACTGGCAAACAAGGGCTGTGCTGGCCTCTCTCACCTGGGAGAGCTTCCCTGCCTCTGTGGGGTGTTTCAGCATCTGAAAGTGAGGGTGCTGAGCATTCCTTTGGGGAAAACTCTGTGCCTCTAACAGGTCTGGACTGACAAACTTTAATGGCTTTTGCTGCATACTTTAAAATGTCAGTATTAACCTCTCAGAATTAGTTTTGATCACTGGGAATGCTCCATTTTATACCCAGCTTTGGTTTGGCCTGAGAGGAGGAACCTCATGAGAGTGTCTGACTAGTCTGGGATCTCACAGGTACAAAATGGGTTTTTGGAAGTTTGATAATTCAGCCCTTGGCAGTTTGATAACTCAGGCAAAAGCAGACAGTCTTTGCTCCCCAGGGAGTCTCTGCTGTGCAGACTGAGGAGTGCCAATGCAGCCAGCCTCAGAGTGTGAGCTCTGAGTGTGTGACCACACCAACTGACCTTTCTGAAGGGGTTAAAAAGTGACTCCTGGCACACCTGTGTGGCCCTGCCTGCAGTGACTTCGTCCCTTCCCATGGGATTGAGCAGTTTGCTCAGGTACACCCCACACACTGCAGGCTTTTATCCTGCATTGAGGACTCCTGGCCTGTGCTTGGCTTCCAGAGTTTGGTGTCTGCCACTCAGAGGAGCAACAAATCACTGCCCACCCCTCAGAGCCTGCACTGATCTGCCACTGTGCCTGGCACTCCTGGAAAGAGCTAAAACACACACCCCGAGTCACAGTGAGCCATTGGGAAAGGCTTCAGGCTCCCAGTCAGCTGAAGCAGGAACTGGAGATGCAGCTCCACATAAACTGGAGCTGCCAGGATGGTCTGTGTCATTTTCTGCAGCTGCTTGATGATGTTTGCATACTCAAGTCAGCAAACGTGTGAGGAAAGGGAGCCAGGTGCAAGTCAGCTGCTGAGGTTTGAGCAGGGAATATTTATTTAGGAAGAAATGTATGAAATGTGTGGATATGGACCTCAGGGATGGCGCTGCTGTGCTGCTTTCCCCAGGCACTGGGAGCACTGGGAGCACTGGGAGCACAACTCTGTGTTCCACATCCTTGGAGAGGCACCCACCCTGTGCAAACACTGGGGTAACTCCTGTCCCCCAGTCTCTGTGCCCTGCATGTCAGGACATCCTGGGTCCATCACCCACCTCTGCTGGGTGCCAGGACACCCTGGTGGCTTTCTCCTGGCTGTCACAGTGCCAGGACACCCTGGTGGCTTTGCTCCTGACTGTCACAGTGCCAGGACACCCTGGTGGCTTTGCTCCTGGCTGTCACAGTGCCAGGACACCTTGGTGGCTTTGCTCCTGGGTGTCACAGTCCCAGCCAGGACACCCTGGTGGCTTTCTCCTGGCTGTCACAGTCCCAGCCAGGACACCCTGGTGGCTTTCTCCTGGCTGTCACAGTCCCAGCCAGGACACCCTGGTGGCTTTCTCCTGGCTCTAACAGTGCCTGCCAGGACACCTTGGTGGCTTTCTCCTGGCTCTAACAGTGCCTGCCAGGACACCTTGGTGGCTTTGCTCCTGGGTGTCACAGTGCCAGGACACCCTGGTGACTTTGCTCCTGGGTGTCACAGTGCCAGGACACCCTGGTGACTTTGCTCCTGGTTGTCACACAGTCCCAGCTAGGTCACCCTGGTGGCTTTCTCCTGGCTCTAACAGTGCCAGCCAGGACACCTTGGTGGCTTTGCTCCTGGGTGTCACAGTGCCAGGACACCTTGGTGGCTTTCTCCTGGCTCTAACAGTGCCAGCCAGGACACCCTGGTGGCTTTCTCCTGGCTCTAACAGTGCCTGCCTTCCTTGCAGGGAGCAGATCCGCCAGGGCCTGGAGGAGCTGCAGAAGGTGCTGCCAGGAGGGGACACGTACATGCACGAAGGATTTGAGAGGGTAACTAGGGCAGGCTCAGGGCTGAGCAGGGTCTCTGCCCCTCAGGAGCTGTACAGCACTGGGGATGGTTGGTAATTCCCTGGTGGGTGGGTGAGACCCTTCCCTTTGCTGCAGCCAGGACAGGGAGTGCAAGGGCTCAGTGCTGGAGCTGCAAACTCTGCTAATCTCTTTATTTCTGCCTCTTCTTCTTAGGGGAAGGCAGTGGCATTGAGTCCCCGTGGCTCTGTGTCCAGGAGGGGTGGGAAGCTGTCAGTCCCACCTGGGCTGAGTGGGGTGAGGTCACAGCTCACACCCGGGGTGGCCAAGTAACTGCAGACCTCATTGTCTTCTCCTCTGGGCATGTTTTTGACATGTTTTACAAGCTCAAGAGTTTCTCTAAAGCTGAGCTCCTGCACTCCCACCTCTGTCCCACGTGGGTATTTGGGAGGGGTTTGGACTGTTGGAAGTGCTGTCCCATCACTGAAATGTGAACACACAGCAGAGCCTCAGGTGGCCGAGCAGAGCTGTTGGTTTATTTGCACTTGGAATAATTGATCTGGAGCTGCTGAGGAATATTTAGCACTGAGCCTAGGATGTTTCTCAGGGATGAAAGTGGATGGGGTTTTCAGAGAGGAGAGCAGTGGGAGACGGCTCTGGGGTTGGTGTGGCTGATGGGACCTTGCAGGAATGCAGTGAGAGCCCCAGGAAGAACCCTGTGAATCACAAAGCAGAGCTCGTGTGTGAGCTGCAGATGTGACACCCTCACTGCCACTGCCCCTTCCTTTCTGCTGCACAAGAAGCTGTTCACAAGGTCCTGCTGTTGATTTATTACTGACAATCTTCTGGTCTGATTTCAGGCAAGTGAACAGATTTACTACGAGAATGTTCACGGTGAGAGCCCTTCTTGACCCATTTAATGGTTTTTTCTCTTTCTTTTTGACTGAAAACTTTAACAGATCTAAAATGCAGCTTTTCTGTGGGAAGGGTGGGGGTGGCCTCTCTTCTTGCAGGGATGTGGTGCTAGTCAGGGAAGTATTCCTGAAAGGGAAAAAGAGCAAGTGGAGCTTTGAGGAGCTGGAATTAAAGTGTTTCAGGCCAAAAGGGGGAAGCCAGGCTGGCTGCAGGTGCCCACCCTCCCCAAAACTGGTACCTTACTTTTTCTGGAGGGCTCAGGCAGCCATTTCTTCTTCCTTCTGAAACACAAATACATGGAGAAGCTGTTAGGTAAAATATTTTTTTAACCAGCAATTATTAAAACCAGCACTAAGTGCAGACAACTGGAAAAATGTTTGTCCTTTCCTTCCCTGTAATTGATGTAAAAACTTTCTGGTTTGGAAGGAAAGGCTGCAAAGGCTTCATGATGTTCCTGAAATGTTGCTCAGGAATCTTGAAGATTTTAGATTTTCCCCACCATCTTTGTTTAAATCCCAATTGAGCTTTTTGTCACAAGCTGGAAAAGCCCCCCTGGATTTCTTGAACTGACAGCGTGAATAAAACCAGGAGCTAACGAGGAGCAAATTGCACTGGGGTTTTGATGGCTGCAGTCTCATTGCCTGGCCTGAAATAGCACCAGGGCTGTGCCCTTCAGGCAGGATGCTTTCTGAGGTGGTTTAACAAACACCACCAAGGCAGGCACTAAGGAGGTTTGTGTGTCCAGGTTACAGAACTGCCAGTGTCATCATTGCATTGACAGATGGGGAGCTCCACGAGGATCTATTTTTCTACTCTGAGAGGGAGGTAAGTGACTTACACTTCGTAGTCAGGGAGACAGTGGAATGTCTGGGCTTGCTGCTGTGAACGCAAAGGATGAGGAAAACCTTTTTCCCCAGTGAGAAATCTCCACTTTGGTGCTCTGCAGACAGGAATCTGAAGGATCACCACTGACAGCAGCAGCCTCTGACTCACCACAGCTGAGACTGTTCAGGGAAAGGAGAGGGGTTAAAACTTCCAGTTAAAAATAAACATAGAAGAAGGAATTGTTCACAGCTGAAAAGTTTCAGTGTTTACTGGATTGCTCTGGGAAAATGCTGAATATTTTCACTTTCACTTTTTTCCCCCCTCACACAAAGTCACGACTGCAGAAAGAGGGTGGCAGCTCCTGCCACATCAGAAAATCCTTCAGATCAGCCAGTCTGACATTTCCACAAATATCTCTGAGGTTCAAGCACACATTCTCAACATCCTCATTAAATTAGTGAACTGTGCAAGATGTTAAACAGTGGGGTGAGCACTGAGGGCTTTGCTGCAGAATGTTCCTTTGGACGTCCTCCCTGCAGAGATGAACAATTGGCACTTGTCAGTCAAACCAGGATGATCTAAACTTGGCAGAGGGAATTTCTGCATGGGTTTGCTATGGACAGAATTTTTCCTCTCAGTCTGTCCAAAGTGCAGCATTAAATCCAATAACAACAAGAAGAATGGGTTTGTAGAGTAAAACCAACTTTGCTCCAGCAAACGTCCTCAATCTCCAGCTCCTATCCTTACAGTTCATCTCTTTTTATTTCCCTTCTGAAATAAAAAATCCACAAGAAAAACAAGTTTGCTTTTAGAGGTGAGTGAGCAAGTTGAAAGGTCAGCAGTGTTATATTTGTTTTGGTTTGGGGAGGAACAGTTATGGGCTGTGGAAGGAGATCCTGAACTCGGCACTTGCTCTGTGAGTTGCTCCAGTTGTTTAGGCTGAAGTGAAAAAACTGGAATGATGCTTTTCTGCTCCAAAAGCTCTTTGCTGTTGAACTTGCAGTGCTGCAGTCTTCCCATTCAGTCTGACTCACTAGCATCTCTTCTGGGGAGCTTAGGGAGTTATTCTAGACAAGAGTTAATACACAGACCATAGTTCTGTCTGTCCTTTGTACTTCTCATATAACTTTTCTGCTGACCAATCTTATGGCTACTGCTTAGCTCGAAGTGCAGTTCTGCTGTCTCTGAGGCCTGCCCTTTGCAGCTTTCCCAAACCCTGTGATTTTAAGGGTTCCCACCCTGTTGGTGACCGTGCTGTGCCTCCTGTCCTGTGCAGGCCAATCGCTCTCGGGACCTGGGGGCCACCGTGTACTGTGTGGGGGTGAAGGACTTCAACGAGACCCAGGTGAGAGCCCCAGCCCTGAGAGCCTGGCAAAGCCTGCCCCAAAGCCTGCCTCACAGCCCTGAATCCCCTGCTCAGGGCTCCTCCAGGGGTTTTCCTCTCCTCCTGCTCCTGGCTGAAGTGAGCACCCGGCGTGGCTGGGTCTGGCTGTTGGGTTTGGTCTCTTTCTGTGTGAATCTGCCCCTCTGCCTGCCCCAGCTACTCCTGCTAAAAGGGGGAAAAAACAGGGCAAAGACACAGGGGGAGCAGCAAATTGTCTGGCCTGAGCTGGAGGCAAGAACATGTGGGGATGCTTTTCCCCATAAAACTGAAGCATTGCCACAAAACCCTTCAGCTTCAGTGCAGCTTTTCTTCCAGGGTAAAACCATGCTGTGAAATCAGCTTCCTTAGTGAGAAATATTTCACAGGGTTTTGTCTGAATTCTAATTTCCTCATTTGAATATTAGTATGTCCATGAATTCTGTTTCACACAGTAACATTTGACATTTTTCTAACATGAGTGGAGCACCTGCACAGCCCCATTGCACACAAGCAGAGGCTGAAAGACTTTTCCCAGGTTTTTCAGCTTTTAGAAAAGGAGTAAACCACACTGGGTTTAGAACAATTTCCCTTGAATCAAACCCAGAGACTGGTGTAACCCAAAGTAAGTCACAGGAAAAGCAAAGAGGGGATAAAAATAGCACAGAGAGCAAACCTGAAGCAGCAGACCCTAGACAGCTGCTCCTTGAAGGCATTTAGATGGTGACAAAATGAGCTGGAATTACATAGCTGTGTCTGAAATCCCAGCATGGATGAGGATTGTGGCGAATGAACTGAGGGAGCTGTGAACATCCAGCTTTTCTCCAGCAGCCCAGGCAGCAGTGAGCTGCTCCCCTGCCCTCCTGGGTGGCTCTGGGTGCCAGGGGCAGCCCGTGGGGTTTGAGAGGAATCTCTGGCTGCTCTGCTGCCTCCAGGAAGCTGCAGAGAGGCTCTGGTACCTCTGCCAGGGGAGATTTACTGGAACAAACCTTGGCCTTGCAGCACTCCAACTGAGCCTGCTCCAGCAGATGCATGGAGAGCTCATTACTGCTGAGCTGGGCTTAGAGCTCTGCCTTAACCCTTGGTGTGCTCCTGGCAGCTGAAGCTGCAGGCAGGTGATGTCCTGGCTGCCCTGAGCTCAGCACCTCCTCGGGAAGGCTCCTCCTCCTCATCACAGAGGTTTCTGAATGCTCCTCTGGGACCTTTCAACCTCCACTCAGAAAACATCCCCTGGTGTCTCCCTGACTCCTCTCTGGCTCTCTGATGGTTGAACATAGGCCCAGGAATGAAATCTCTGTCCTGACAGGAGAGGTGAATCAGGCCTGTGATATAATTTCAAAGATTTGTGGAAGAGTTAAGGTTGGAAAAGACCTCCATGGTTATGGAGTGCAATCTTCTTTGGGTTCAGCCTTTGCCCTAAAGAACATTAGCCCCTGGGGTACAGTGAAAGCCACACTCTGCCTTGTCTCCAAGTCCTTTCTGATCCCTGATATGGAGCTTTATAAAGCCAATCATGCTAACAAGGCAAACATTTTACTGCTTAATAAACCACAGTACAGTGGCAATCCAGAGAGAGCAGCTGAGTATTTGAGGGTTTTATTTGCAAGGAGTTAATCTGGAGAAGTCTTAATTTGCTGCTAATTGATCTCACCCTTTGCATTTCTGTTCCATTTCCTCCCCCTGTGGCAGCTGGCCCGGATTGCTGACAGCAGAGATCATGTCTTCCCTGTCAACGATGGCTTTGAGGCCCTGCAGGGCATCATAGACTCTGTGAGTATTTTCAGTATTTTCACCCCAGTGTTTCACTCCTGGTGTCACCCTGAGATTTGGTTTTCCTGTGTTCACCAGAACCTGCTGGAAAATAATTCACTGAATCCCTCAGTCCAAGGGAACCAACCTTGGTTTGTGCTAAAATGCTGCTTTGGGGTGGAGTTTAATAATAGGTGCTCAGGTTTCCCCATTCCCAGTTCCTGTGGAGCCTTGGGAAGGCTGAGCTAGAGCAGAGTTAAAGAATAAAGCAGGGATTTATTAAAAGGATCTCCTCCATGGATCCACCTTGGGCAGCACAAGAGCCCAGCATTGCATTTTGGAGTTAATTGTCCAATTACAGCTTTGGGTTATGAAGTCCCATCCTTGTTTCCCCCTCTTCAATTCACCATTGTTTGTGCTCTTGGGCCTGAGATTTGGGTGGTTCTCCTTAATCCCCAGCTAGAGAAGGAATTGTTTTGTCCCCCTACCCTGTGAAGAGAGCTTACAACACTTAACATGAAGCTCAGAACTGCGCACCAAAGCAGCACAGAACCTGAAAAATACAAAAGTTAAATCTGAAGGCATCACCTGGCATTTCCTGCAGGGATTGGGTGCAGCATGTGAGAGCTCCAGTGGCTGGGCTGATTTGGGTGATTCCCTTGGCTCCAAAGGGTGGGAAATCCCTCTGGGGCCCTGGGTGTTCTCATTTTGGGTGACAAAACCCAGATGAAAGCTCCAGCGTGGAGCTGGGGAGGGGGCACTCACTGGGGGGCTCAGATTTCTGTGGTTTTAGTGCTTACACACTATTTGGACAATGCAATTCCAGCAAAACCCTTCCCTCAGCACAGGCTCAGTTTTCCCTGTGCTCTCACAGGGACGTGGAACCCAATCCTGGTTTATTGGTTTTCCTGGCACTGGCTGAGCCTGGATCTACTTTCTCAGCTCTCTTGGACAATCAGGTGCTGCATGTCACTTCAGAAAGCAGCACAACAACACCAACAAAGCAATGGTTTGCTTCCCAGCCCCGCATTCCCTTCGCAGCTGTTTTTAATGAATCCCAGCTCTGCCTCCCCTTCCAGTTGTGCTGAGCAGGATTTCAGCCTCCAGGCAGCCAGTCAAGAGCTGCTCCAGCTGAGTGGGGCAAGATTTCCCAGCTTGGCAAGGAGGGTCACAGGGAAGGGCAGCGTGCACTGATGGATCTGTGACCTGAGCCCTGGAGAGGAGTCCCTGCAGTAGCCTGGGAGAAGGGAAGTGGTTTTGTGTGTGAAAGGAATGACAAGAGGGCATTAATCACTCCAGAGAATAACAAACAATCTGTAGATTCCTGTTCTAGCTGGAAAATCAGGTCCCTCTTCCCTACTTTTCTCCCCCTTGCCAAAAGCACCCCTGTGCTGGGAGCAGCTGTGGTCACAGGGAATGTCAATGGTGAAAGGGCCCTGGCATCTGGAAACTTCTCCAGTTCCTGTGCAGGAGTTGGCACAGCAAGGATGCAGAGCCCCGTGGAGAGAGGCTGGAGCACAGCATGTCACAGGGGAAGGGAAGCTCCAGTGGTGAGTCTGGGAGATGAGTCTGGATCAGCTCAGGAGGTGTGCATACCTGGCTTTGTGTGGCTCTGCAGGGATTTGGGGTGAGCTGCCCTGGCTCTCCCCTCCTGCCTTGTCCTGGGTGGGGTTTTCCTGACCCTCTGTGTGTGCAGGTGGGCTTGGAATCCCCTCTGGAACAGGGAAGAGGGTGGGAGCTGGGAGTGGTGGAGCTCAGGGCTGGCCTCAGCTGCTGGGGTGGTGGGGCTGGGAGTGTTCCTGAGCACCTGCCCTTCCCTGTCTGGGGGAGCCAGAGGGGCTGAGGGAGCAGCTGCAGATCTGCTCCTGCTGTTCCAGCAGGGACTGACCCCTCCAAGCCCTGGAAAGTGAGAGGAAAATCCGATCCCACGCTGAGGTCATGCCTAAAACCATGATTCCTGAAGTGGGTGTTCAGTGCACTGTGGGGTATGGTCCTTTCCCTCCCATGAGTGCCAATGTGACTTTTTTATTAAGCAAACCAATTTTTTTTTCTTCCCCATCATGCAAAAGCCACTGCTGAAACTCCAGCTTCCCCCTGCTAATGACTGAGTGGTTTGAGTTTGTCAGGAGGGAACAATCTGGAGCAGGAGCAGATTTGACTGATTGCTGCAGGCTGGGAAACGAATGGAAGGAACTGAATTATTTCATTGAATTTTCCTTTGCTATGAAAAATTTCTGAAAAAGATCACAACCCGTCAATTTAAAGCAAATGAAGCAAGTCTTAGAAGAAAACCTGAAATTCAGCTCCCTCTGCAGCCCAGTAGGGCTTCGGTAGGAGTGCTGGAGGCAAGGAACATGAGAGTCAGGGTGGGATCCTGTCATCACCTCGCTTTGAGCTGGGACAGGAGCTGGCTGAGGAGCAGCTCTTGGGACAGGAAAATCCTGATCCTTGCTGTGTGTTAAACCATGGCACCAGCCTGGGGCTCATCTCAGAGCTGCAACCTTGGCCAGGGAGCTGCACTTGTGATGGATGAGAAATGAGGCAGCATGAAGCAGTCTGGGACTGGCTTGTATGAATTCACAAGAGGTTCATCCTTCCAGGTTTAATTTCTGTGTGCTCCTTTTGGGTCATCCTTTCAGGTTTAATTTCTGTGTGCCCCTTTTGGGTCATCCTTTCACTTTTAATTTCTGTGTGCCTCTTTTGGGTGATCCTTTCAGGTTTAATTTCTGTGTGCTCCTTTTGGGTCATCCTTTCAGGTTTAATTTCTGTGTGCCCCTTTTGGGTCATCCTTTCAGGTTTAATTTCTGTGTGCCTCTTTTGGGTGATCCTTTCAGGTTTAATTTCTGTGTGCTCCTTTTGGGTCCTCTTGCAGTGGTGCTCAGCTGCTCTCAGTGTTTTCCAGCTCCTGCCTCAGCTCAGGATTGATGCAGCAGCTCAGAACTGATGTGGCAGTTCAGGAAGTTTTGGCATGGGAATACACTGAATTCTCCTGCTACACAAATGCACTGAATTCACTGAATTCTGTTACACAAATGCACTGAATTCACTGAATTCTTCTGCTACACAAATGCACTGAATTCACTGAATTCTGTTACAGAAATGCACTGAATTCACTGAATTCTGTTGCTACACAAATGCACTGAATTCACTGAATTCTGTTACACAAATCCACTGAATTCACTGAATTCTGTTACAGAAATGCACTGAATTCACTGAATTCTCCTGCTACACAAGTGTTTCCTGGGGCACTGTGAGGAATGTGGTGATGGCTTTGTGTGCCCACCCTGATCTGTCTGTCCAGACCTCACTGGCAGCTGGGGAGCTGCAGATTCCCTGGAGCAGGGAGAGGGGTGAGAGCCCTGAGTGGGGACAGGGATGAGATTCCAGGCATTCCTGCGAGGGCAGATCCCATACTGCACACAGGACGTGTTTACCAGCTGATAACCCACCTGCACAGTGTTCCTTGTTAATTTTAATGGTGTATGATCAGCTTTCTGCTTCTTTCTTCCCCCAAATGCATCTTTAAGAAGGACCTGAAGGTATTTCTTTTATTTATTTTGCTTAGCTCATGTAGCTGTTACTGGACAGGAAACACTCCATAAATAAATGGCTGGTTTGTAATTGACAGCAGATTTTGGCACTCAGTAATTGAACAGAGCTTGCTAATGAGCACCTGGCATCACACTGCAGGTCATTACCACTGACACTAATTAGGCAGCAGCCTTCTAGGGCACTTCAGCATCCTGTTTGCTCATTGGCATTCCCAGATTTGGTGGGAAGGATGTCTGAGGAACGTGCAGCTGCTGTGGTGCAGGGATCTGGCTGGGTGCTCCCTGTGAGCAGAATATCAAATGGAAGCTTCCAGCAGCTGCAGAATTTCACTGCCCTTCTTGCCTTGGGCTCCAAAAGGGCCCAGTGACCTCCTGGGCCTCACCTGGCAGAGAGGGAAGTGAGTCAGGAGGTGGCATGAGGGCTTTGAATCCTTTTTGAATGTCTTTTTTAATGGGGAAGAGACATAAAGGTTTGGGGTTTTTTTTGCAATAGTTCTGCCTTTTGCAGTAATTCTGCCTGGTGTTCACTTTAAGTAAGGGTGTGTGCTTGGAACATTGGAAACTTAATCTAAATCAAAATAAACATTGCAATTGGCACGGTGAAAGTGTTTAAGGGCAGGTTTTATAGCCATGTAAAGGGATTAGACTGGACTGGGAGATCTGCACCATCCAATTGAGACACCTGCTATTCCCCCCTCCAAGCCAGCAGGAATGTTTGTAAATAGCTGGGCAGAAGTCATTAATCTCAAATTTAATCATGTGGAGTTTTACTTCATTAAAAAAGTGCTGATTGTATTTTACATTCTCTGTGGTTTTCCTTATTCTGTCTATTTGAAATTCCTCTATTTTAAATTCTTCTCAGTTCTGTTCTCAACTGTTGACTTTCTCTTTTTTTCCACTTGACAGTTCCTGTAAAACCTTGTTCCTGCAAATCTCCTCTCTCCTCACCTGTCAGGCTGCCACCAGCTCAGACCATCCTGCTTCCTTCAGCCCCTTGGTACTTTCAGCTCTGCTTTCTGAGTAAAACTTCTGTCTAAATGTTTTAAAACTTCACATTTCTGTTTAAATGTTTTAAAAAGCAAAGCCTGGCTCTA
>VYZP01066298.1:46648-76096 GCA_013400635.1 Hypocryptadius cinnamomeus | reverse complement strand
GAAGGAAGGAAGGAAGGAAGGAAGGAAATCTGTTCTGCTTCATTGGTAAACCTCAGCTGGTAAATTCCAAGGTAAAATTGAAAATAGAGAGACTTTTAAAGGAATTCTATAGTTAGTAGACACATGGCATGTAAAATACAAGGAAATTTCATTTGTTTTCTGTGTCAGTATTTTATTAGGCATTAGAGACAGGTTTCTTTTAAAATGAAATAAGAGGATCCTAGTTCTGCTTCTGAAAATCTGCTTCATGCAATGCCAGCTGTAAAATCACTCCTTAAACTTCTGTAACAAGAAAATAAAGGAATTTACAATTTCAAAGATATTTCTTAATCACTCAATGGATAAACATTTGTGGGTATATTCTGTAGTAGTGACCTTCCCCAAGCTACACTCACAGTAGAATTTACTTAATTGAAGTTTACTTAATTTACTTAATTTACTTAACTGGCCCTCAAAAAGGGGGCATTACAGTACTCAATTACAAACTGCAAGAATTTTTTATTTCGTAAACTGATAAGTAATTGGCATTGAGAGAGCAAAACATAGCACTCATGATTTTTATAAGGCTACAGATGCCATAGTATGTGGATTCCAGATCACAACCCGTAAAGTACAAGCAAAAATTCCAAGGGTACATTTGTCTGCTCACCTCCCTCCAAGCCTATAGATGTTGAAATGAGATGTTAGAAGACACAATACATTCATGAGTGAAAACCATGAGGCCACATCCATTTTCAGAGCACTTAAATGGCACAGTGGAATATGGTACAGACAATAATTTCTGCTGAAAATGCACTTTGTTAAAAAAAAGAAAACCAAACCAAAACAAACACTTCTAGCATTTTATTTAACTTTAGCCATTTCTCTTCCCCCAACACAGCGACAAAAATGCATGTCACACCTTTGAGAAACATAGCTATGCCTGCAGAAGTCTGTAGCACAACCTTGGTTACAGAATGCCATTGATAGAAAAATATTTCAGGTCTCCTGATTGTCCATGTTTTTGTTCTGTGCAGACTGTCTAAGCTGTTTCTTTGTGACTTCATTAGAAATGTTCCCACCATTGATTTCTGGGGTGAAGTTGCATTCCCTGACATTGCAAACAATATCCCTGTGATGAACCTGCCTGTCTCCTTTCTGCAGTGCTGGAGTCACCCTGGTGCTCAGCTGCTCTAAGTGAAACGGAAACTGTTTGTGACTTGTGATTTTAAATAGGCAAGAGGATCTGCTCTGAAGTCAACACTCAGTTCTGAAAGACAAGTGCAAGCTTGCAATGCAAAAATGCTATTTTAAAGGACTTAGATTTAACAAGAACTATTTTTAATGCTATCTTTCAAGGTCAGTGTTCTCCTTTTTTTCTCTCCCTTTTTTTTTTTTCTCCCAGTGGTGAAAATTAAAATTAGCAGGCTCGAAGAGAAAATATTTCATAGCTTTGGAAATGCTGAACTCAGAATTCAGAAAAATGACTGAAGATAGTTTTAAGCTGACTTGTGAAGTGTAGTAAAAAAGAACAATTACTATGAGGCACTAAAAGTTGTTATGCCATTTATTTTACTAGAGTTTTATATAATATTCAAATATTAATAACCATTAGTATTAGTTTCTAGTTAATAAGTAGTAGTCCTATACTTCATCTTGAAAATCTTTGATAAAATATAATATCACAAAAGCATTCATTCTACATGAGTTTACAAAAACATTAAAAACCTGTGACTTCCTGTGAGTGTCTTACCTAGTTTGTATTTACTGACACTGATGGCTTGTGGTTTTCAATATGTTATAAATTAACATGCTATTTAAACCTTTTATGAAATTCTCATAGTGATTTTTCTCAATAGCCTCTTCTTGCATGAATGTATTTAATATCAGCACCAGAAAACAGTCTAAAGTGAAATACTGTGGATTTTTAATCATTCCCTGTAGTTGTAATAGCACATTTAACTCTTGGTATCTGAAAGAATAGCTTCAGTGATGAAAAAATCATAAGGCAGAAGAACATTGGATCAGGTAATACTTTCACACCCTCATACACTACTGTGGCTTATTCCAGCCTCTTAGAGATTTAAGCAGTTTTAAAGACCTGGTTTTCAAGGACATTCCAGATATGTGCCTTGCTTCCACCAGCTATCAAAATAAAAACTGGTTTGTGTATAGTATAACTTGTCAGAAAAAAATCATGTTGGTTTTTTGACAAATTTTTATTAGATCTTTCCAGCCTTTTTAAATCTTATTGCTTCTAGAACATTCATATTTGTTTGGGTTTTTTAATCTCACCATTGTAAGCTTTAGTCGAGCAGTCTCAGCTGCCTAAAAACTCTTCTAAATCCATTTGTCTCTTCTTTCCTGTGGGGGAGAAAAAAACCAAAAGAGTTATCTCTATAAATTTTGGTATGTACATATGTATTTATGCACATTAAGGTATGACTACCTTCACTTCCTTAGAATGAAGATAGAGAGACCGCTTTGCCTGCTACTCAGCATTTGGCTTACATATGACTATTCCTAAAACACTGTGTCCATGCAGACTGCCATGGATGCACACATGGCCTGCATTGGTCTGGGAAGTTCACAGCAGGGGTGATGACACAGCGCTTAGGAGGCAGGTGCCTCTCTAGAGTGGCATAGGTGACATGGCCACCTCTGTGGGACAACACAAGGGCATGTGTTGTCCTGGGTGGCATGAGCCAACAAAAAAAAGAAGCTGTAAACCTATGACAAAAAAGGGTGCCTGACCACAGGCAGCAGAAGGGCCTCAGGAGTCTGAACTAAGCACTCTGTTATGCAGGCAAGCACAGGAAGGAGTTACTTTTCCATTTAAGATAATCTGCAGAAGTTTTTCTGGACAGACTGATCGTGCCACTTTTTGTTTTACTTACTTTATAGCAAAGTGCAAGCTATTCTGAAGAGAGTTAATATTCATATATCTTGTGGGAGATTCCTAAAAGTGTGAATTCCTAAGGTGGGATTCCTAAAAGGGAAATCCATAGCCATGATTCCTTTGAAAATACTCTTTATAAACTCTCCAAATGCTCTCCAAAAATCATGGGAGCAAGATACAGAAAAAAAGTTTCCATTTTTTAGCTAGGTTTCTATTCTTCTTCAATCCACTGAAGAGTTAGATCATGCCTACATGCAGGTTCCTGTCCTGACCATTTATACCAGCCAAAGTAGGCTGACAGCACAGAAAATTGTTTGGCAAAAATGGAAACACACACTGATTTTATAGATTTCCTTGAGAGGTTAAACAGTGTGTAAGTAATCTGAATCATTCTCTGAGACTTGTGAGCAGCAGCCTTCTGAGTATATGTCTAAGGCTTCTAGGATCTCAGCCTTCCATAAGGAAAATATTACCTCTGTTGATATAAACATAACTGCTTGAAAAGGAAGAGAGAGATACAGAAAGAAGGAAAGACAGACAGACTGCATGGAAGTTTTAGTTTCCTTTGAATGACTGAACTGAGGCAGCAGTGGGGTACAACTGATATCTGAGTTTCTATTTAAAGCTTTTATGTTGTCTGTAATGAATTCCCTAAGGCGCCTCTACTAGCAAAACAATTATTTGTAATCCTCTGTCACCTTCCTTTATACCAGAGAGCCTGCCTATGGCTTCTGTAACTTTTCCCATGGAAGCCTGAATGCCTGTTGTCCAAGATATAATAAGGTGAAACAAATTTCCTCCAGTTACTCTGACACTTTGAATGTAGAATCGAACACAATTTAATATGAAGAATCTCCCTTCTTCAGAGAAACAACATTTTATATTACATATTATCATTCTACAGTAAAGCATGTACATTGCATACATATTTATACATTAAATCTTCCAATGTAATACAAAGCTCTTCTATGTAACTATCATATTTATATAAACATTATTGCATACTGTTCACTGCCTCTATTTGGCTTCTTACCTTCTATTATAACCTGTGTAAGTTTACCTTGGAGGGTGATCAGGACTTCATCTTTTATCGTTTCATCGTTGTTGCTCTTTTGGGGTTTTATAGGTCTCACAGCAAAATGCTCTTGAGCACTGTCAGGAATGGTATTGCAATATAGTTAAGATAGGTAATAGGTGTAGTGTCATCCCTGTCCAGTCAGACAGGGAAAAGTCACAGGCTGCCTGTGTGATGTAGCCACATATACATGCTCTTCCTAACACAGTAATCCTGCTGATAGAAAGGACCAGATTGCAGTAGTCACATATGCCCCATCCATATGCTTCTATGTTAATGCAGTTCACTCAGTGACTGGGATTGAGTGGTGGCAAACTCTAGTTGTGAGTCACCCTCATGTTCCTGTGGTGACCCTGCTTTGGCCTCTTCACCCTCCTTGTCCATCTTTATGGGATGAGACGATTTTCATAAGCAGTTCTTGCATATAGAAGCGACAACTACCAGCACAGGGTGGTCTTCTGTTCACCTGCACTTCTGACTGTCGAAGTCTGACTGGCTGTAACATCTGGGATCATGAGCAGCCATCACACTTGTCACAACGGTTAAAGTATCTGGAGCTTGCAGTACCTGTTGCTGTTACCTACAGTGGTTGTCACAGGGGTTAAAGTATCTTCAATGCTTGTCACCGAGGCTTGAGTAGCTGCAGTCCTTGCTGGAGCTTAAGTCCCCTTACACCTCTTTTGAACTTCAGGGCTTTTCATGGGATTTGGGATGCTCTCAGTCAATAAACCCTAGATTTCAACTATATGCAAGCACATCTCTATTCCCAACAACAACTTTGTTTCAGAGGTATTCAGAAGATATTCAGAGGGATATAGTGTCTCTCATATCAAGACAGGCTGAGAGAGCTGTGGTTGTTCAGCAGGGAGAAGAGGAGCCTTCAGGCACTTTATGAGGGGCATATAAGCAAGATGGAGATACAGGCAGATAACAATAGGACAAGGGGCACTGGTTTTAAACCCAGAGAAGGCATGTTTAAATTATATATGAGGAAGAAATTATTTTCTTGGAGGGTGGTGAAGCACTTGAACAGCCTAGAGAGGTTTTGTATGTTCCATTCCCAGAAGTGTTCAAAGCCAAGTTGGATGGGACTCTGAGTATCCTGATCTAGTGAAAGTTGTCCCTGCCTGAAGCAGGGAAACTAGATGATCTTTAAGGTGCCTTCCAACTCAGAATGTCCCATTAATTGATAGTAAAAACCTTTAAAATTCTCCAGTGCTACTGCAACCAGCCTAGAGGGCTGGAGGGCTCCCGAAGAATTCGGGAGGAAGGAAAAGAGGAAGGAAGAATAAAATGCCGTGCGCGGTTTATCCCGGCCCCGAGGAAGGCAGGGGTGTAATTACGGGCAGTGACCACCGGGTGGCGCGGGCAGCACGGAGAAGGCGGCGGCGCGGCTCGGACACGGCTCGGGCTCGGCTCGGGCTCGGCTCGGGCTCGGCTCGGGCACGGCACGGCTCGGGCACGGCTCGGGCACGGCTCGGGCACGGCTCGGACACGGCTCGGGCACGGCTCGGGCACGGCGCGGGCACGGCTCGGGCACGGCACGGCTCGGGCNGCTCGGGCACGGCACGGCTCGGGCACGGCTCGGGCTCGGCTCGGGCACGGCTCGGGCACGGCTCGGGCACGGCGCGGGCACGGCTCGGGCACGGCTCGGGCATGGCGCGGCTCGGTCCCAGCGCAGCCCAACGCGGCACACAGCACCGATAATCCTCGCCCAGACTCCGCAGGACATGGACATCACACAGAGAACACAGCCAGCAAGAACACGAGTATACAATGCAGAGTATATTCTGAGCACACACACGGGAGCTCTGAGAGCAAACAAAGCAGCATGATGACCAGCAACTATTAAGCTAACATAATAAATGTTTATAATCACTTTGTTTTAACAATTTCTGATCAGATCTTTATTATCTCAACTATTCATGCCTCATACTGGGCACAAAACAAGGACTGTCATGGTTTAACCCCAGCTGCCAACTATGTACCATGCAGCCTCTTGCTCTTTCCCCCACCACCTCCCTCAGTGGGGAGGAGAATCAGAGTTAAACCTCTTGAGCTGACATAGGAAAAAAAATATTTGAAACAAAATATAATAATGATAATTAAACTAATTATGCTAATATAACAACAATTGCAATGAAAACACATAGAGTAACAGAACACAAGAGAAACAAGCAGTGTACAATACAGTTCCTCTTGATCCACAAACAGATATCCACCCCATCCTCAAGTAGCAATCAGACCCTTCTGGGTAACTATAAAGATAGTTTAAATACTGGCATGACTTTCTGTGGTATGGAATATCCCTTTGGCCATGTCAGGTTAGCTGTCTAGTTATGCTTCCTCCCAGCTCCTTGTGCAGCTCCTCACTGACAGAGCACGGGGAAACTGAAAAGTCCTTGACTTAGGGTAAGCACTGCTTAGCAACAGCCAAAACATCAGTGTGTTGTCAACATTGTTCTCATAATAAATCACAAAAACCCAAGCACTATACCAGCTACTAAAAAGAAAAAAGACTGTCTCAACCAAAACCAGGACAACCAGAGTGCTAGAATTGAAGTGGCTCAGATGGATCTGGACTAAGAAGAAAAGGGTGAGCTATTTATAACACCACAGTAAAGAATCCAAGTGTCTGAAGCCTTTTTGGCACAGGGGATGATGTCTGAAATACCAATATGAGGAAACTTGGCAGATTGATTATATCACACTACAAACACTTCCCATGGTAAGCACCAGGTGCTTACAAAGGTGGAAGCAACAACTGGATGGCTGGAAACATACTCTGTTATCCATGCCACTGGCCAGAACACCACCTTGGGCACTGAAAAACAACTTCTGCGGTGACACTGCAGCCCCAAAAGAGCTGAATCAGTTGTGAATGTGACTCCAACAATCTCATAGACACCTGGGCCAAGGAACAAGGCATTGACTGGGTGTATCACATCGCCTGTCATGCACCAGCCTCTGGAATCATTGAACACTAGTGAATTGTTAATGTGTGCTGGCACATTCAAGCATTGGGATACAAATTTAGCAGAAGCCATTTCTTTAGTTAACATTACAGCATCTTCTAGTTGATTGGCCCTGCCCAAACTAAGCTGCTGCACACTGTGGAAGCAGGTGAGATTCCTGCAGGTCATATAAGAACATGGCTGAGAGAAACAGTCTGGGTTACACTATTTATGCCATTGGCCTTCTTGGCCACCTGGACACACTGCCAGCTCATGTTCAGCCAGCTGTCAACCAGCATCCCCAGCTCCTTTCCTGCCACTCTTCCCCAGCCTGCAGCACTGCCTGGGGTTGTTGTGACCAAGTGCAGGACTCATCACTTTGCCTCACTTAAACACTCCCACACACTGACACTCTAGCAATCACATGTGTAAACTCTCTCACTCACATTCACCAATACGCTCACACTCTCACACACACCACCAGTGCACATGAATGTGCTGACATTCCCACATTTTCCCATCAGAAAACACTGAACAACATGCTGTAACACACGCAAAACCACTCAATATAAGTGCATACCTCTAGTGTAAAACAGTGACCTTTTTCCTTCCCTTCCCTTTGAAGCTACAGCCAGAGGCCAAAGTGTTTTTATGACATGTAGCTGTATTTTTAAGTTGCTCTTATTGGCAAGTTCTTCTGTTTCCATGACAATTTCGATCACGTTTCTTTCTTTTTCTAATTTTGTGTTGCCTTCACTTGTTGCTGTGTCTCCCTTAGAGGTAATGTTGACAGTAGGAAACATCTGTTCTCTGCAACACAAAGCATGGGGTTTGGAAAAGAATCCACATTAACAGGAGTGAAGGGTCTGGAGGTAACAAAACTCTCACATCAGAAATGACAACCCCAACTGCTGGGGTTATTCAACATGGAGAAGAGAAGGCTCTGGGGACATTATATGGCCTCTCAGTATATGAAGGGGGCTTTACAAGCAAGATGGAGAGAGACACTCTATCAAGGTAGATAAACAGAACCAGGGGCAGTGGTTTTAAACCAAAAGAGGGTTACTTTGGATGGGAAAAAAGGAAACGTTTGTTAGGGTAAGGGTGGTGAGGTGCTGCCCAAAGAACTTGTGGTATCTCATTCCTGAACCTATTCAGGGTCATGTTGGATGGAGCTTTGGGCAGCCTGATCTAGTGAAAAATGTCCCTGCCTATGGCAAGGGGATTGCTCTAGATGAGCTCTAAAGGTCCCGCCAAACCCATGCCATTCCATGATTCTGACATTCTGACATTCTGACAGAATGGAGCACATTCACTTGCTGCACTCTGTTTCTCATCCCCTGTCCTAAGGCCCCTTCTGTCCAGCTCCAGACCACGTTTCCTGACCTATTCCATTGTTAGCTGTTGACAGCATGGCAGGAATACAGACAGACTGCCCAAGCACATTGGGCTTAGGCACAAGGTTTGGAAAATCAAAGCCTGCCAGATTTGTATCTGGTGAGCCACAGCAAAGGGAGAATAAAGTGCTTGTTTGTGTACTTAGGGTACAAAAGGAAGGCTAGGGAAAATATGGGCCTCCAGCCAAAAGTAGCCAGAACACAATATGTCCTCCTGGTTGTAGCTCCAGTTCTTGGAGTTCCCAAACACCTTCCACTGTTTCTGTTGGAAAAAGCAGAAAATCACAGCATTAAACCATAAAGGGCTCACAGAAATGAGCAGCATTTGTCAGCAACCTGTGCTGGTGAACTTCAGCAGGAGCTGTTTCTGCTGCATTATAATTCTCTGCAAAGGCCATCAGTTTACCAGGGTTTAATTACAGTTTTGCAGTCCTCTAAATATAGTGTTTAGCTATAGGTTTTGGCATAATTTCTCTCTCTTACAGGGTAAATGAAGTTAATAATCATTTTGCAATATGGTTTGTAAACAATCATGCTCAGTGTTACTCTTCATAATACAGTTGAAAAAAACACACAAATTAAAAAACAAACAAACGAAAAACAAACAAAACAAAAAATCCAAACAAACAAACAAAATTTCCTAGCAGACGTTTCATCACAGAATTATCATCTATCTCCTCTGACTTCCAGTTATTTGGGCAAGGTGGGGTTTAATCTTTTTAAGCCTGTCAGTTGAAAGTAAACTGCTAATTTGCAAGTGTTTTGTTAAAAAAACTCAGAAAATTTTCTTCATATACAATTTTCTATGGGAAAAAAAAAACAAACACAACAACAAAAAAACCAAAACACTTTAGAATGTCTTAAAGGAAAAAAAAAATCCTGGTGTATATGAGGAGTCTTCCTGATTTCTTGAGTGCCACAGGTTTTCTTCCAAATGCTCTTAAAAAGTGATCTCTTTAGTGCCAGAAGATGGTGTGCTTCCACCACATCAGGCTGCAGTCACCTTGGGGAAGGGATTAGGTTTGCTGTGTAAAATCATCTCTCCTCATAATATAAGCAATAGTTAGGATGGAATAAAAATAAGTTTGTGGTAAAAAAAAATACAGTTCATATTTAATGAATGAACTTACTACTGCATTTTCAGACATATTTTGCTTCTACTTTCAAGGAATTTTTAGAGATGGTATTTTATCAAAAGAAGTTTATAAAATAATTATCAAATAATTATTCAGTTATTATTTGGAGATCATAATGTCTTTAACTGACAAAAATGGACAATAAAGACTTAAAACACTCTTTTTGCCTCTTAATATTTGAAATATTATTCAGGTGTTTGAACTGTTTGTACATAAATATCTTTTAATTGGTTTCCTATTCCTTTATGCAGACCCTGCTGAAATTTTTATATTAAAATTGTTTTTGATGTTAAACAATTTATTCTATAAAAAGTGCAAATATTTTATTATACAAATATTTACACAGAAATCTCTGTAAAACAGTAAACTGAAACCTAAAGGTTTTGCTCCACAGTGTTCCAGATATTAGTAAAATGTCCCAGTCTTCAAAAAGAAAAAAAAATTGAGACCTAGTAGAACTGCACTATCACAGTATGTTCATGTGCCTGAAATGTAAGGGCCTTAAGGTGAATTTTGCTCTTTCATCTTTCATATCTATTTTTCTATCTAACTATCTGTAGTTGTTCATACATGCAGAAAAGATAAGAAAAATAAACTCCTTTTTAGGCCTTTTCAATTAACTTCTTAAAGTTCTTAAAGCATGCTTTTTATAATCAGCCTAATTTATAATAATTCACATTTGTATATATTACTGTTAGGCCCTGACAAGAAGTGCAGCTTAGAAGGCAGCCATTTGAGGACTATTACTTCTGGGTGTGAGTTGCTGGGGAGTTGAATCACAGAATCATAGTGACAGAATTTTTGGGGTTGGGAGTCATCCAGTCCTAACCCCTGGCATGGGCAGGGACACCTTCCACCAGAGCAGGTTGCTCATTACCCCAATCCAGCCTGGCCTTAACACTTTCAGAGGTGAGGCATCCACAACATCTCCAGTGCCTCACCACCCTCACAGTAAATAATTTCCTGCTGATATCTAAGCTAAAACCACAGTCTTTCAGTGTCAAGCCATTCTCTTTTTCCTGTCACCACATGCCCTTGGAAATAGTCTCTCTCCATGTAAAAGTAGACCTTCTGTTGTCTTTAAAGGTTTTATAACACTGAACTCATGTTTATGACTTTAGCATGAGAAAATGACAGAGTGAGACCTACTATCTCATGGCTTTTATTCATTGGAAACTCCATACACAAACAGTACATGGATGATGCAGTGGCAGCAGCAAAGGAGAAGCTTTGTTGGCAGTGCGTGTTTTGTCCTGTGCAGCAATTTGCCTTGGTTGCCTAGCATGGTGGTTTCTCACTGAGTTTTTGTTGGAGGCAATGCCAAATTTGCTGGGGCATGTATGCCAAGCAAGGAAGTACTACATATATCTTTAGCTGAATAGGCTGTAAAGAAAGGGATTGGCATGTGGGAGGGTTTTTTTGGGGTTTTTTCAGATATTTTGTTATCTCAAAATGAAAAATGAAGTAAAGCTTTCCACTGGCTGTTGAGACTGAGGTTAAAGCAAAACAAATGCTAATTGAACAGGCATTTTTATTACAAATTTTTCAATGTCATATTGAAAAACATCTCAGCTTCACCAGGAAGGATTTATAAGATTGCAGTACAGCTAAATCCAGACAGCCTTGCAATTTGTTAAGGAACTGATAGCAGTGATGTAGCAAGACTGACTTCGACAAAAATTCAGGTTTTACCAATGGAATCCTGTGATGTTCATTATCAGAAGGTTTTACACAGGTGTGGGGTGTCTGGCATGCATTAAATGAAAACAGTGAAAGAAACTAAATACTCCTGCTGTCCCATGTTTATTTCAGGAGTAGTAGCTATCGTAATAAATAACAGTGTATGTACACAAATATTCAAATCCAACTTCAGAGTGGGACAGTGCAAATGTATGTCATATTTTGAATTTCAAGTACATGAAATGTTATATTAAAGTTATCTCATCAAGGAGAAAGAAAATTTGAATAAGCCTTTGCAGACAGATAATATATTAAGTCTGACAAAACCAGCTTTGAGTCTTCATACATACTGAAGTGATTGAAAAATTGCAAATTTTGCAGATTTTGTCCATACCAAATGGAAACTTATTGAAAGGGTTTTTTTGGCAAATCTTTAGAGGCAGATCACAGACTGATGACTGAAAACCATTTCAGTATATTACTTACAGGGTATTTACTACATGGTTTTTAAGGAAATGTACAGTAAGGATGCATATAACAAATGTGTAAAACATTTAATACATAGATGTATATTTCCAAAAAGGCCTCATTTTACACTGGGGTACTATGAAATAGCTGAATCTGAGTCACTTCTAAGCAGAATCCTACCCATGCAGCTGTGGTTTGTACTTTATCCAAACTAATAAACCTTACTTGGAGATTTCTTCTTAAAAGTCTTCTTCATTTAAGCTTCTCAAGTGCTAGAACACGCTCTGGGCTGTCTAGAAAAGGCAAGAAAGATATATAGTTAATTAGCATTTTGGAAAGTGTTATTCATTTAACACAAAGCAGAAAGATCATTTTTCTATACCAGAGGGGTGGGATTTCTTGTTTTTTTCAGATGTGCTCACAGGAACAGGATAGGTCAGATCTCCAACCATGGCAGTCTGGAGGATGAGGGAATAGAACCATTTAATCTGACACCTAAGACCAAGTCCAGTTTTAAAGTCAAATATCCTGTAACAGCAGTAATGAAGCAATTACTTCAGGATACCCTACCCCTCATTAAGGGTAGGCCTGTCTCACTTGCAGCTATTGCAACACATTAAAAAACTAAAAAAACTGCTTTATAATATTGGATTTTAATTTCTTAGGTGCTTGCAAAGAGGAGAATGATGATGTCCTAACCATAACCTACAGCCAGCTTTTATGAAATGGCAGCGTTCTGTGAGGAAGACAGAATTAATGCCAGGTGGTCTGTATCAAAAAGAGGATCTCCTTCCATCCAGCATCATTTGCTGTGGCACATTACTCAATGAGAAGAGCATTTGCCATGATGTAGACTTGAAGACAACTTTCATTGTCACACAGGATAGAGATTTTCTCTTTCCCTCAACACTTCCTTAGAGATAAATATTAAAACACTTCTTTAAAATAATTTACCACCACTAAGAATAAAATCTTGTTCTCTACAATTTATACCTCAGCATCCGTGCTGTGAAGAGGAGGGGAAAACAAATACGCTTTCTAGAGGATGCAGAGGAGTATGGTGTTTTATGGTGAAAGGTATCTTCCCCATCACGTAGCCACGATGACAGTCAGTGTTGTACATCCACTTACAAGGTATTGCTCCAGATTTTGGCTACTCTGCTATAAGGAAACTGCATAAGCATTGAGAAAAATCTAGAGGTCAGTGGAAATGGCAAATGCCTTTGAAAAAAACATCTGTTAGATAAATTTGGAGGAATTAGATTCAAAAAAACTTGAAAAATAAACTAATAGGTTCAGGTACAAAACCTTGTTATAAAGAAGCTTCGTGATCCATTTGCATTCACCTTCTATTCACAAAGAATGAAGTTTAGTGCAAGAGGAATTCCTCTTTCTGGCAAGAGAGGATCTTTGGTTATACACAGGAGGACATATCATAGCTGTAAGGACTGTGACACCATGGAACTATTCTCTTAGAGTAGTTCTGTAGTATCTTTGATTTGCTTTAAAAGGTTTAACAAACACCCCGCCAGGACAAACTGCATATCCTAGAAACACCTCAGCTCAAGAAGTTCAACTCTGCTTGTTTCTGCTGGCAGTGCTTTTCTCTGAGTTTACAGGACTTTTTCAGGCCCTGATGAAGAAGAATACAAAATTTGAAAAACTCTGTGTGATCAGGGATGAATAAAGTCATTCCTGTGTCTCATGGTCTATAGTATTAGATGCTGTTTATCTGAGCTCAAAGGGAAACACATGGTTTAACTTGTAGTATCTTGAACTTTAGTCTGTGAAGTCAAGTGAGAACAGCCATATGTGAGTGTGATACACAGTTATAAAACAGCCTGTGTTTACTTGGGAAGATTGTTAATTGGGCATGAGTTCCGTGTAATCACAGGTAACCTTTGTCATACAATTAGTCTGCAAAGCAAAGCTGCATCAACCAGTGGATGAGTACAGTTCATCCTACCCCTTACCACTGCAGCTAGAGAGAATACAGTGATGGAGCAGCGTCTCTCCCACTGCACACCAGAGTTGGTCATGAACCTTTGCCTTCTGTTAAAACAAGCTGACTTTCCTTTGAAGACCTAAATAAATAAAGAAGAGGAATTCTACCAGCCAGTACCATCTGTACTGTGGTGTTTTGAAAGCTGGAAACTTCAGCTTTTCTCTGTACAATTGAAGAACTCTGCCTTCTCAGGCTTGTGTTAGTTCCACTTCTCCACAGAGCCCCTCTCTCCTTGCAGCAATTTCTAACAGGACTCAGCTATTCTTACTACTCACTCGCACCATTTTTCTCCCTTCCATCCCCCACTCCCTGTCCCTTTTACCTGCCCAGAATATGTTGCTTGTATCCTGGTTAATAAGTTCCACTCCAAGCACTGCTATCTGTCTTGTAAGGAATGGGACACATTTTTCAGTGACTATATTACAGAAGCCAAGAGGACAGAAATAATGCTGACCAAAATGTAATTGCACAGGGTAGAAGAACATGTGCAGAAGATTAGTACAGTATGGTACAGAGAAAGCTTGCATCAAAGACATTGACAATATACTTACGAAAAAGATTAAAAAGACAACCTACAAAATTTTAAAAGGTTACTGACTTAACTATATCTGGAAATATGAAGCAGCAGATCAAATTTCACTATTGTAACACTGCTCAGTCTATGTGAGAAACCATGGTTTTGAAATCTATCCAAGATTTATCTGGAGTTGTGAGTAGTCAGATACTCTCTGAAATCCACAATGTCATCTTGCTTTTACTAAAACCAGTTGGCATTTAAAAGGAAATTGGTTCCTTCTCTATTTTTGTAAAGCATTATTGGTTGCAATTGTATATAATTATTGCCCTAAACCAACCTTGTCACATATACAATTAAAGCAGAAATAGTACTTGTGTCATTACCAGGCTGAAGATGAGAGACTTCTGCTGAGAGTTTTATGGTAGCACATTTCCTCCCCACACCATGGAAAGTTTTCAGATCCTCCTCCAACCACTGCTCATTTGTAAACACTACCTTAGAATGGATTCAACTCAAAACCTAAATTGTCTGGATGCAGCTACTTTTCCTACATCTCAAGGAAACATTTTGTGGTTTGTCACTTGGGACATAATGGATAATTACATGTGGGACTCTAGTGCTGCCTATTATTAAGCCCCTGTTCCATGCTGTTTATCATATTGCCAAATCAAATTAACCACTTAGGCTTAAATTTTCCATGGTGGCTGTCTGCTCCAGACCAATTTTTATTTTCAAGAGGGAAAGAAGAAGAAAAAAGTCCAAGGTAAACACATTGCTCTGTGAGGAGTAAAGCCACTTGAAATATTGTGTTTCGTAACTCAAATGCATCCTGAGACCTTTTTTAAGCATTGAATTAACACCGATCCTTTTTCCCTTACATGTTCATTAAGTGCATTAAGAATGCCTCTCTTCTGAACAGATGGTTTTATGAAACTTGTAGTAGCTTGATACCTCTGGGGCTGCTACCCTCTTGTGGAATTCCTCAAACAAATAAAGTCCTACAGAAGCTATAGCAGAGTGGAGGGCTGCCTGATATCAGACCACACATTCTTTTCTTTATGAAAGAAGGTTAAAAATCTGGGTGGAAGGCACTTTTTAAAAAACCTGTCAACCACCCCCACCCCAAGCACAGGGAGAGGGATATTTTGCTTCCCAGTCATGCAGAGAATAGGAGTCTGAAATTGGATAAGCAGCCCACAGGAGGGCTGAGAGTGAGGAAGAGTAGCTTGTCTAAGCATGGAGCACAGCCTGTTTGGACAAAGAATGAAGTCAAAGAATCAGAACAGGAACACCTAAGGGAGTTAAGGAAAGGGAAGGGTCACAGTTGGGACACATTCAATTAAGGGCAGCATCCTAAAATACAGTCACAAAAACCTGATTAAGATTACATAACTTTCACGTCTAGCACATCCCATTTTTTAAGTCCTTGACTTTGTAATTTTAAACTAATCTTAATGTAGTATTTTTAGATGTGTTTTAATTTATACACCTGAAAATAGGCCATCTTAATCATTTGGGCCTTGTAATAATGAGCTGACCCCAAAAGCTTTAAGATTCTGGGTGTAAAATCCAGGCTCTGTGATGAAGATGGTGCATGTGGTACAACATCAAACCCGGCAAGCTCTAGCTTTGCAGTGAAAAACAAATTCAAAATCTAGGCAATTCTCAGTGACACCTGGACTTTGAACTGGAGATTGCTTATATTTACCAGCTTTTACACAAAAAAAACCCACCTGTTTATTCACTTTACATTTACCAGTTGTTACCAAAAAGCCTTAGAAGTAATCATAAGAGGTGAGAAAAATAAACTCTCTTTCCCATGCCATGAGTGAATGCTTTAGGCACTTGTTTAAATGATTCTTCTCTTTTTGAGTACTTCTAGCCTAATTAACTTTGAATTCTGAATTTTATATTGAAGGATCTTAGCCCTCTCCACTTTCTTTTTCCTCTCTTTCTTCCTTTACCCCAAAAAAGTCTAGCATGTAACCTTATTTCATACTGAAGGTGAATTTCTAAGAAATGTTTACCAGTCTTTCAAGTGTTATCATATTATGTGGGAAAAGGTGGATGCTATTAAAATTGCTGATTTTATAGGGAAATAGCCACAATCTATGTGTATTGTGAGTGGCCTGATCTTTTTATTGTGTTTTAAATTATCCTGTTAGGAAGAAATATGTGAAGAACCTGCAGCTTAGGGCTGATTCTTCCTAGTTTTGGATCTAATGGCGCTTGTGTGGGACTGTGGCAATGGTCTGCTCAAGAGAACTGTTGTGCCAGGCATGCTCACATGTGAAGAGTTTCAAAATCAAAAACCAAATTTAAAGCATTTCTGTGCTAAGAAAGAGATTTGGGGGTTCTATTGCTGTACTTTTATGTAAACAAATTCTTTTTCGGGTCTAATGCCAGCTGTCATAAATCAAGACTGTCCAGTCATCTTCTGTTAGTGTGGTTAACATGATGCATCTCTATTTTTCTTAGAGCTGACTGATTCAGAGCTAATGGTTTCTCTTTTTACAGAGAGTCCTCAAAATCCCCCACAGAGGTCCTTATGTCTCTCTTCTATCACTTCAGGGCCAGCTGTTGGATCAGACCAGGTTTATCACAGCTTTACCAAGTCAGGTATTGGAAAACTTCCAAAGACAGGCTTCCAACCTTCCTGGCAGTCTGTTCCACTGCCTGCCTGCTGTATTAGCAAAAATAGTTCTCCTTATAAGTATCAAGAACTACTCTTACTTCAGCTTATTGCTGCTTCCTGTCATCTCTCTGAAGAGCCTGGCTGCTTCCTCTTAGTCCTTTCCCTGTAGGCACCAGGGTGGCTGTGAGGTGCCTCCAAAACTGTCCCTGTACCAGGCTGGACAAGGCTCGCTGCCCCAGCCCCTATGCACAGGGCAAGGCTCCAGCCCTCATCATCCTGGTGGCCTCTGCTGAACTTGCTGCAGGCTGCTGGTGCCTCTGCTGAAGTGGGGCCACAAGAGTGCATGCAATGCTCTAGGGGGTCTGTGAAGTGCCAGGTGGGGTGGTCTGCCATTCCCCTTGAGCTAGGTTACTTGCCAAGTGGAAATCCTATGAAAACCCAAGAATATTTTTTCTGTTAATAAAAGAGAAGAAGAATTTGCATATTCTGTTTTATTCCTTTCATTGTTTTGTTTGGTTTTTTTCTTAACTGCTTCAATCCTTCTGTCCTGATATGATTACACTGCATGGACTTCACCATGATGATATATACAAAACTATGACAGTTTCTGTATGCTGAAGATTGCCTGTTTCACTGTGGTATAATTCCTGTACATAATCAATATTTGTAGCCATCTTCCCATGTCAATGTTATTGACATTCTGCTAAACAGTATTCTCATCCTGTAATTTTCCTTTGAGAAGTCAAATCCTCCATACCATCTTTTTTGTTAATGGTACTGTTACTATAAGGACACCACAGGAGAATGTGCAGCCTCTTGCAATTCTAGGTATGTTATAGTGTTGAGCCATAGAAAGATTTGATTGAATTTATTGGCATATTCATTTTTGAGCTTCAAAAGCTATCCAGTGTACATAAAGAATAAGCATGTGGGAATGCTTACAACCTGCTATTCTGAATTTAAAATTAAAACAAGATAGGTCCTGTGCCTAGATCCTGGTCACAATTGCATATTCTTTATGTATATTCCTTACCTTACGTACTTTTAAATGCACTATGAATAAAAGCATAGAACACAACTGCATATATTTCTATACAGTTTATTTTTTTAAGCTCTACTGTGGAACAGGAGATGACTGAATGTGTCAAAAAGATGTCATTCGATGGCTTACAGGTCAGAGTAAAACTTATTGTCAAAGTGAAATCAAAATGATAACCAGTTCTTAGTCTTCCTGTTAGGCTTTCATTTCCTGCAGTTGTATACCTTTCAGTGGAAATAAGAATGTTTGCCAAGTTAAATGCAGGCAGATTCACGTGTTTTACAGGTTCTGAGTTCAGAAATGGCCACAGCACAGCAGTATAAAATAATGAACACAGATGGGACACCCAGTAGCAAATGTCATTTCACACCACATAAGCTGATGAAAAAGCATAAACTCTTAAAGGCTCTAGGTCCATTCTTCTGCCAATTAACTAATACTGCTAAAAGGAAGGGGGGAAAATAGTATATGTATAAAAAGTATTAGGCAAATTGAGAAATCAGACCTTGATGAACATAGATGAAATTTAGAAAGTTTCCAAACGCAGAAATAGAGATATACATATATTTACTCATATACTTTACTCATTTGCTCATACACTTTACTAAGTATAGATATGCGTATAAAATGTTAAATATGCAGATATGGAAAATAAATAAATGTTAAAAATGCAGATATGGAAAAATACATATGAATGTACATATTGGAAGAATCCAACAGTAATTGAGTTGCTGTTGCCTTTGAAAGTAAACATGCCCACCATAAAAGTTAAAAAAGATATGAGGGTAATCTAAGAGTAAATCATGAAACCTACACCTCGTTCTTTGCATTCCCAGAATTACAAAAATAAAAATAAAAAATTGGTGTGTCCTCATCACAAAATCAGGGGTAGCCATTCTTTAGAGGCAAATAGGAATTTTAGCTGGAGAAATATCTTTTCATTTCTGATTACAGTGTTCCTATTGTAGCTGTTGAAAACATATTCCTGTTGTCCTCTAGCACAAAACTTTCCTTGCTCTTGGAGATAAAAATTACTTTCCCTTCCATCCTTCTTAACTATCATTCCCATCAAAATAATATAGCCCTTTCTAATGTTTCCTTTTAGAATATGCACAATCTCTATTCTTCTTGCTGCACATCCATTTATTTATTTTTGGTTATTTTTGCCTGAATTAATGTTACAAACTGCCTGTAGAGTTTGGACTACATCACTTATTCACCCCTTCTAACACCACTTTTTGTGTTTATTTCTGGTGTAAATGCTTCTTCCTAATTTATTTGAATTGGATATGAGGTTGCTTTTTTCCCTTGTTCCAAAAAGAAACCAAACTTAGCTCTTTTTATGACATATACTAAGCAGGCCTTCTTTCTGAGATGCATTATTCTGTTTTGGTTTATAGCACATTCTACTTGCAACTATGTTATTTTATTACCTTATTTTGCTGGCATTCCTCCCAATACCTTATAAAATTGAATGAAGGTAACATTGTCAATTTATTTTCTCAAAATTATTTACTTTCATCATAAAAAATATTAAATACAATTAGATGGATGACTAACATATTAACATTTCTTTACAGTAAGTGAGCTTTTTTTTTTTAAATTTTTTAAGTATTTTAAATAGTTTTTAATTTCTGAGTGGTCATCATCTCTTTCCACATTGGCTTTGAATAAATGCAAAGGAGTTTCAGACAAAAAAAGGTTTTGCAAAACCTCTTCAGTTATAGCAAATAGATTACTGGGTTTTTAGTTCTTCCCTTCATGGGAAAAGTTAATCACAATAAAATTTTAAGCTGTGATTTTCTCTTGCTCTGATACAATTTAAAATAAGAAATGTTGAAATACATGCCTCTGGTTATTATTAATCCACTCTTGTCAGATTCATGATTTCATACAAAGTTGTGGTTGAATATATGAATTCCTTGACATTGAATGACCTTGACACTATTTATGAACCTGTATTAGGAAAACATGTGAATGAAGTAGCTACAAGTTACTCAAAACTTTGAAGTACAGTAATGTTGTAATTTTGTACCCACCTTGCACTTGCATATTTGCAAACCATTTTTGTTTAGACCAGAGGACTGCGTAGTTTGTTGGGGTTTTTTTGCTATTTTTTAATTTATCCTTTTCAGTGAGGCTTCTGGTTGTTCTTCTATCTCCCCAGTTGCAATATCATCTTTAAATAGATCTACTCAGGAGCTAGTTTGGCATTGCTAATTTTGGAATAAAGAAACAGCATGAGTTAAGAAAGCTAATGAAATGCTGACTCCTTCTGAGTGTGCACTTTTGAGAAGAGCATCTGGCCTAAAATATTAGTTCAGAAATCATAGAATAATCTATGACATTGAATGTAGAGAAATCCTGGTGAATTTCTTAGTAGAAAACTTGAAGTAAAGGTGGTTCACATTAATAAGAAACAAAAGGAGATGATCATAATGTACACAAAACATATTAAAATTTCTGAGATTAACAGTCTGGAGCACAGTTTGAAACTGGCATGATGCAAAGGTATCTTTATACTGGGGGAAAATGTTTAAGTCTTCAAAATATTCTTGCCAAAGGCTGAGAGATGAGAAACAACTAGTCTTCATGAGCAATCTTTACGTGCCAGTAGGTGGAAGTAGGTATTTCACAAGCCTTTTGTTTTCTTCCCTGAAATGCAGGTGTTAATGTTAATGTCAAAGGAGTAACAGTGAGGAAGTTTACAGCAGACTTTCTCCAAAGTATTCCAGAATCTGAGAAGGTTTGCTATGAACTTTGTGTGTTTTGTTTGTGTATGTAAATTAAAGGACTTTAAACCAGAAATCAGAATAAAGAAATCCCATCTCCTCATAGGTTAGAGGCTCACATATTGTTTTAACCAGCAAGTTTTGACTCTTATTAAATAAAATTGAATATTTTCTAAAAGAAAGATATATCATGTTTACATCCAGGTGACAGTATTGTTCTGAGAGGCAGAAAATATGAGTTTAACTATCCTTTGGGAAGGAGAGTGAGTAGATTTATGTATGCAACTAACTGAACAAACACTCTGGTTGTTTGACTATGGAAACAGACTTCCTAGAGGGGTGGTGGCTACCCCAAGCTGACAGTGTTTAAGGGGCATTCAGACATTGCACTTAATAATGTACTTTAGCATTTTCCCAGGCAGTTGGACTAGATTATCATTGTAGGTCCCTTCCAGCTGCAACTATTTTACTCTTTTTGGCCATAGATATTTCGAAAGTAACCTTCCATATTTAATCTCTCACTTTGGAAAGAGAAAAGACATTTAGCAGAGAAGTAATTACGCTTAAATTTGTATGTAATAGCATATATCAGAGGTGGCTACATAAGTCTCCTTTAGGAACTGGTAAAAAACCCCAGATGAATCAGATGAAGTAGACAAACATCTTGAAGTAGACATGTAAACCATGTCAGAAAAAATATTCTCTGTAAATATCTACAAACTGTAAAAAAAATTAAAAATTTTAAAGTCAGATGTAGACAGGAAGCTTACAGATATATATTTAGGAAAAAAAACCCAAACCCAGGCCTAGTTCTGGTGTTCTACAGAAATTAGTCCTGGTCGAATCACTCAACTTCTTGACTCTTCCAGGGTTACCAGAAGCAGAACTTAGAAAATCTGGTATGCTTTGAAATCAAAATTATTAGTTTAGATTAAGTCAGATTAGACTGACTGCTTTCTTGGAGCATAACTTTTCTTTGCAGTAATAAAGGATTTTTCCACATCTGGCAAGAAACATTACAGCAGAAGCTACTGTTCAGGTGTCACCTCACTTGGACTTTTTATGTACAGGCAAGCAAGGCAAGGAGAGCTGAAAGCAAGGTGTCAATCAGAAACTACAAAAATTCACTGATAGAAGGGATAAACAAAGACTCTTGATCCAAAACACAATGAAACCTATTAAAGTACTCCTGCTTGACCTCATTTAGTTCTGGGACTGTTCCCAGATGTGCTGACAGATTTAATCCTGTTTCTACCTTTTCTGATTTTCAGGGACCATTTTTTGTGGTTTTCCTTCTAGTATTAATTCAGGCAGAAAACCAGCTCATTTTAATTCTTCCTTTTTGGCAGAATAGTATTTGATGTAAATTGAATATTCTATTTGATGTATACAACCATAAAAATCCATGACCTTATAATTAAAGAGGTTCAGCATAAATAAGCCACTATACAAGACTTTCTGGAGTGTGAACAGGAAATCTGGAGTTTCATTTTTCTACAGACCAAGCTTTAACAGGTTTTTTACAGCAGAATCTCAAGACCTTGTGACTAATTCAGTAACTTAATCCTTGAGGCATTTAAAAATATTCAAATTGGCCCACTTATTTTTTCAGCATCAGCAAAAGTTTGCTGCTTTTTCACTTGTATAATTAAAACTTACCAGGCAAAATGTGTGCCAGTCCAGTTCCAATGTAATTTCATAGCAAATCAAAATGATCAAGAGAGCAATTCTAACTCCAACTATGCTCTCATGCTGCCATGATTCATTAGTTACAGTACCAATATTCATAGAAGCTGCATATGCAGCACAGATACGGGTAGAAAGAGAATTTAGATTTAGCTTGCAACACTCAGAATCACTTGAAACTTTACATTTAGAAAAATTAATTTCAGGAGTGGGGCAAAGTACACCCTTGCAAGTTGTCATAACTCAGTAGTTCACTCTCATATCTCATATCCTGTACTACAAGGAGTTGGCTTAATCCATTTTGCTATTAAATATTTCAGATTGTTGGTAATGGAAATAAGATCAAAGTATATAAACCTTTCTTGGAAGATAGAAAATATTCCTTACAGGTCTGTACAATAACTTAATACATCTTGGTAAATTTCCCACTGTCACTACTTTACATTGGTTAAAACTCTGTAGGTGCTTTTCTGGTGTACTCCAACAGTAAAAACCTGAAATCTCTGGGTAATTCAGAGTACTCGGTGTGGTAGTTCCTTTTTTTTTTTTTTTTCTTTTTAGCTTACCTTTTCCATTTCAGTAACATCATTCATGTTTGTGTTTTACATCTTCATAAACCATTTGTGCTTTTATGTTTATCTCCTTTTTTCAGGAACCTAAATCAAAATCCAAAAGCTTTCAGTGTTGCTCAGCCAAGATATGTGCATGCAAGAACAGCAATTAAGGCACTCACACTTCATTGGAAAGGGCAGGTTATGTAGTGGCTTGCCTGTGCACCTCAATAGGCATGCATGTCAATTTTATTTAAGAGTGAAGTAATTCTACAAAAGCTTCTCATTTTACTGGAAAGCACTGACTGGGGAAAGATTTTTATTCACATGCCAAACTAGACCAAAGTTTGTTGTCTTGAATAGTATTTGATTCAAGCAAAATTTTGATATTTCATTTGGTATCATGACTCAGTTTATGTTGCATATGCAGGGTTAATACACTCTTATAGAAGATTCTTCATGACACTTTCAGGAGACATGGTGAGTTATTACCATTAACCTTAGCTAAAAGCAAGAAATTTTAAAAACTGTTTTGTCCCAAGTCCTAGGTTCTGCCAGCTTCTGGAAGATCTTTCCCCACATATCTTAGCCTTCAGCATTTAAATCCAATTAATAGCAATAAAAATAGACTGGGCATCAGTATTTAAAGAAGCTTTTGTCTTTTCTTCTGCTCCTCTTTAAGGTGTTACCAAAAAAAACAAACCAGCTTTCTTTTCCCTGGTGCTGTGTAGCCATGCAGAGAGCTGGGGAGCTGCTACACTGCCTCAGGGCCGCCAGGACTATGAGCTACACCACACCAGGAATATTGGAAAAAAAATTTGGAAAAAATTCTTTTCCTGTTCCTGGTCAGAAGCAGTAACAATCAATAGAAGAGTGGAAAAGCTCTAATTTACTTTAATCTTTCAATTTCTTGTAGGGGAATCATATTACAGAAATAAATAGTAGGGGTTTTTTGGTTAAAAGTATGGGGAAAAACAAAAGGCTGTCCCTAGGTGCCACGAGCTATGTTACATATTTTACCCATTCTTGCAATTAAGAGACTTCAGCAATGGAATATTAAAGATGAGATTTTTCTCATTCCAATTAAAGTAATTTCAAAACAAAGTTTGGATTGCCATTTCTATATACCAAATCTCAGTCAGAAGGATACTAATAATGTAGTCAGACCACTGGTTATGTCAAATTCCAGATTTGGTACATAGAATTCCATTTCTATACACCAAATCTCAGTCAGAAGGATACTAATAATGTAGTCAGACCACTGGTTATGTCAAATTCCAGATTTGGTACATAGAATTCCATTTCTATACACCAAATCTCAGTCAGAAGGATACTAATAATGTAGTCAGAGCACTGGTTATGTCAAATTCCATAGGAGAAATAATGAGGAAGATGAAGAGAGGATAAAGAAGAAATTTGTGTGCTGAGCATACAAAGATTGTGAAGTTACATTTGTAATTTAAGCCTGCACAATGGGCATGATTTTAAATTCTATACCATTTTTTTGTAAAGGAAATTAACCTTTACATTAATCAACACCAAACACCTTCCAAATACAGAGATGATCAGACTGAGGACAGACCAAGATCGATGATTTCTTGCATTTCTCAATACCAGTGCATGTTGTTTGTTACCCTATAACTTGTATATTTCTTTTTGTTAGGCCCTTGAAAACCTCTGGATAATCTAGGAAGTAGAATATCCTTGAAGTGGATTTGAAACCCTTTTTCTCCATTATCTCTTTTTCACAGGTATTACAACACCAAGTAAATGAGAAGCAGACCATTCACAAAGAAACACTGGCAGATATGAGACTTTCATGTAGTGAAATTCCTTTTTGAAAGAGTTTTCACTGAAGCAAAAATCTGTCTCCAGATAAATTAAATGGAGACTAGCTGTGCATTTCTTAATACATTATAGAACACAAGTCATTGTCAGTTTCAGTGAAGTTAGATTAATAAAGAAAAATTCAAAATTACTGAAATAGACCAAATTTCCTTGGAAAAATAAATATGGATTGTATGATGTATCTGTAAGTTTAAATAAAATCATGTCTCTAACTCCAGTGGGAGTTAGAGACATGCTTTTATTTAAACTTACAGATACAACATATCTGAAAAGAGGGTTTTAATCAAGGAATGCTTGTATCCATTATGGGTTACAAAGCAAAATTCACTACTTTAAATTTTATTAGTTGTTTATTAGAAGATAATTAGAAGTCTTTAGTTTGTCGTGGGAGTCTGATGCAGATTTATGGCTGGGCCATGGGCCAGGAAATATTAATATATGTGTGACAGTCTTAATATCTGAAATATTTGGAGACTTTTAGAAATGAGTATGCAAAGTTCCTACTTTTCAGTTAAAATAATACAGAACTTGTTTTGAATGCAAGATTGAAGTGGAAACTGGTTTAACATGGCCAGTATGGCAGTGTCATGAAAAACAAAGACTGAGTATGGCTTCCTAAATCCAACACAGTACTCAAGCTGATATTATTTTTACCTTCATGGGACAAATACTCTTAAGTTTATTAAAAAACTGTAGGATCATGTGTCAAAAATCTTACTAAAGCATGACAATGATGAAAAGTACATACTTTTCAAAGTGTAAAAAGCGAGTTATCATAGTAGATATATTAGAGTGCACTCAGCTTAAACATGATTCTTAATACTGATGGCATAAATGTCAAACTGTCAAATAAAATTACTTGAGATACTTCTTGTTTAAAAGAATGGTCTTTAATCTTCTATCTCAGAAACAGTGGTGATCTGTAGAATAGTGACCAATAAAATATGCACTTATTTGCTGATACATTTAATTTATATTTTTAAAACATCATAACATTGTATGAGGCAGTTTTTACATCAAGACAGAGGACTACAGGAAAATGAAAATTCTGATTGCAGGTGTTATTGTATGTCACCACAATAGAATCTTCATTCAGTTCAGCATTTAAAAGCATATTCAAGTTTGAGTATTGTTTGTATTTTGGACACTTCTGTTCCAGTAAATGCTAACATTATTTTGTCCAGTAGTTGTCCAGACCCTGTGTTTTTCAAAACTCCACAATGTTTTATTTCTATACAGCACATTGAAAGTTTTGCTTTGGTATTGAAAACACAGATTTAGTTAAGCATTAGGTTTTCTTTGGTAGGAATCTAGAAATGTTTTGAAAGATTGACATTTAAAAGAAAAAAAAGTACTTTTCCTGAGAAGATCTGGAATATGTTTCACGATGGATCTCCTGACAAAATCGTTGGAGATGAAATCAGCCTGTGGATATAATACAGAAGGGAAAAGATTTAAAGAACATTGTGGGTTTTAAAAGGAACACATATCCAGGGAAGAGAATGCCAAATAAAGGCATGCAAACAAAAAAATATTAGAGAAACAGCTTAAAATATATAAGATATATTTACATAAAATATGTGAAATATCTAATTTCCTTCCTCACACTGCATTTGGGTAGCTCTACTGCATAACAGATGCAATTTCAAATTTAGCTTTAAGCAACACAGGAAAATTCAGAAGATTCTGAGAAAGAGTGTACTATGACTGCTAGGAAATAGGTAAAAATTTGTTTAAATCATCCCTCAAAGTTCAAGAAATCTACACCAGTTACACAGTAATGCACATCACATAATGTTATTTTGTAGCTTGCTTTTTCACGTCAAATAATGAATGTTTCAGTATTTTTCAGGTTGATATATGGAAGTTTGTTTTGCAAAACAATTTCAGGTTACTGGTAACTAAACACTGCTTTTGCTTTACTTTCTCATAAGTAAATCTTTTATATAATTCTGGAATGTTGTAAATAGAAATGCTGTTTGTGAGCCAGATATGCAGCTTCTACCACATGCCTCTGTCGAGCTGGATTGTGAAAGGAGGTGTCTTATCACAGAACTATGAGAGAAGCAAAGCTAAATAGCCTTGTGCAGATAAAACATATCTGTTGATATACCTTGTGTTGATAAACCAACATTAGCAAATTGTTGCTGAATTACAGGGAAGAATATATACAGATGCATACCTTTTATCATAATAGCTTTCAAAGACTATAACTGCCAATAGATGAGATAAAGTTTATTAAATTATTAGCACAAAATTTGATAGAGCATCTTTATATAAATTCCACATTAGCAAAGATAAACACAGATACTGTGATTTATGTCTGACATCAGATTTCTTCAGCTGCTGACATAAATTCTTCCATGCACCCTAAAGGCAAGCTACTAGATAAGGAAACACAGCAGAAGCAGATTCTCATATTTATGCATTATTTAAACAGTGCTTTAAAGGAACCTGATGTAGCTCTGCAACTGAAGAAACAATGAAATTTATCCATGTTTTCTTCTTGAATTACTACAAAGAAATACCTGTTACATTTGTAGTAATTAATTTTTTCCTCCTGTTTCCTTCTTGCACCTTCCAGAGCCTTCATTTTAAGAAATTTGGAAGACCTCATATATTGGGGAGTTATAAAAAAATATGTGTATATCTTTTTCCATGGTTCAGGAATCTGGAAGAGCATGTAGTCATTATTACTGAAAGTGAAGGCATTAAGATGCACCAAGAGCCAATATCTGCAATTCTTCTGGAATACTGCCACAAAATTGAGGCAGTACATATTTTCTCTTTTTTCACCAAACTTTCAGCCTTTTTCACCAAACTTTCAGCCTTTTTCACCAAACAAGGCTCTGGTGAGATTGTGGGATTAAACACTCAGTTGTGGAGTTGGTAAGAAGCAAATGCTGTGCTAGCTCAGGTGTCAGTCATTGCTTCAGGGGCCTCCCAAGCACCCTGGGTGATTGCAGAGATAGGAGAGGTTTTACTTTGCACTCAGGGTTGTTGGTACCCAGCAGCCACCACACCTGGATGTCACTGCAAAATGCTTCCAAGGTCTGCAGTGCTTTTTGGAGCTCTGAGGAGACTCTTTCTTCTTCCCCCTCCTATTTATTTCTTCTTCCCACTCTTCAAGTTTTGATTTATGCAGCAGTCCTCACTATTGCTATTCATAAAAATTTTCCTGTCATATTTTCCTGATACCAGTGCATGGAAAAACAGTCAGTGACTTAGATTATTAGACTGAGTCAACATTAAGGAGTCATGTGCACAGTAGGAGCAGACAGGAAGAAAATAATAATGAAGCTCATATTCCAACATTTGCTTCGGACTAGCACTAGTCCAATCCTGGGCACTAGAGGCTCACTACTGTTTGGCACATGTTCAGAGTACATATTTTGATTTAATTTCAGAAAATTAATTTCCAAAAGGAATCCAGTTTGTGTGCTCTGTCTCAGAACTCTGTGGCGTGACTCAAAACACAGTAAGTGGGGGATAACTGGGAAATTTGCTTGAATATCACTCCTTATCTGAAATCAAACACTAATACAAATTAATTCTTAGACTTCCGATCCTAGGTCCAAAAATTAAACAGTGGGGTTTGAACTTGTCAAACTGGAATTTTAGGCTTGTAGAAACTATTTGGCTTTTCATCCAAATTTGGAACTCAAGATTATGACATCTGAAACTTTTAATTGAAGAAAAGCCTGTTTTCTAGCTAGTTCTGTCCTGGTCTGCCAGCTGTGTGGAAGTGGGACAATTCATGAGAGTATCCAAACCAGCTGAAGCAAGTTGCACTCAAGGCATTTTATACGCTTGCTTTTTTTTTAATTTTTGGAGGTTTTCTCATCTGTTCTGCTCTGTTCTGAAGCCTTTCATCTTTGTTCAGAATGAAATCTCCACTGGCACTTAAAATCTTTGGAGAGAGGATGAACAGTAAAGCATTAATTTACACTGTTAATTGGTGTATAAATTAAACCATGTTCCCTTGAGTGTAGCTGCTTCACAAGTCAGATACTCAAAAGGAAAGTTGCACTGGCAGTTCTGCAGCAATATGCCTTTCCCTGAAATCTTCTGCAGCAAAAATGAGGCAAAATTAGTTAGCAAAATGAGATTCAGACAGGAGGAGAAGTGGGATAGCAGAAGACAGGGATTATTTTACTACAAGTAACTTAGTTTCTGATAAAATTTTTTGCTGTGTCACAGAAACAATTTCTGATTTCTGAATCAGAAAGTTTCTATTTGTCAGAGTTTCCTGAATTTGTAATGTGAGGCTGTGTCCTCATATTCCCCAGTGCTTGTCCCTAGGTCTCAATCCCATGGCTTTCTGTGCCAATTCTAGCAAACACTGTAATAAAACTGTTCTTACCTTATCTTACCTTAGCTGCTTCTTGTACTGTAGGGTGGGATTGTTTATCCTCACTGTGTACTTTTTCTAAATGGGTATTTAGAAAATGTTCTGGGGAAAAAAAAAAAAAAAAAAAAAAAAAAAGAAAAAAAAAAAAAAAAGAAATCTTACCACCACCTCCCACAGATTTTATTCTGGGCTGCTCTAAAATACTGGTGAACCAAATTCCCTTTAACTCATTGCATGTCCCCAAAACATAGTGAAAGGGATGTTTCTTCATGATTCTTTCCATAGCACTTGAATGCACCAAGATCACCAAACTTATTATTTTCCCTCAGTTCTGCCCTAGTGTCTTCTTGCCATAGTGAGGAAGCACTTGGAGAAGCATTGTCACAGAGTTCCTGTGACAATGACCATGATCCTCTCTATGGATCATTCTACCTGCCAAACTAACCTGCAGCCTCCGTCTGCCAGTAGCTGACACACATGATACTGGCTCAATCTG
>VYZP01066298.1:0-46634 GCA_013400635.1 Hypocryptadius cinnamomeus | reverse complement strand
AATCTGGTCAGAAGTCTGGCTAGGACACTTCCCACTGAAAATACCAACTCATAGGAACTGGATCACCCTGCAGAAATATTCTCCTCTTGACAAATTGTTGGAAAGAGCAGAAACAGGTTTCCACTGAAGTCAATCTGATCCTGGCCAGCCAGTCAAGGGTTAGAGAAGGTTTTAACAGAAGATTGCTTAAAGCTCTAAAAATTCAGCACCATTTTGATTTTCCATTGCTAATTTACTTCTGCTAGCCTCATGTAGACAGAAATAATTTCCAAACTTGAAATTATAAGCAAAGTAGTGTTTCGTCTCACAGACCGTTCTAACCAATGGGGGCTTGGAGCTGGATGTGTAGTAAGCAGAGGCCAATAATAAATCATAATTGGTTTGTACCCTGACCATAGATACACTCCTTTTCTAAACTGTTTGACTGAAAAAAATTATTCTCTAGAAGCAACCTAGTGCTGGATTTTGCCTGACTCCACAGAAATGGCAGACTTATGCAGTGATCCTAAAGGTTTGTACAGGAAAGCACACCAGAACGCATACATAATTCATGGGGGAATAATTTCTAAGATGCAGCACTATTAGTCAGACTATTGAGGGGAAGCCTGTGGAGGATCCCTGCTGAAATCTTCTCTAGGTCCATCAAAGATAGATTACAAAACATTTCCAAATTTGTAGCTCTTGCACAGCTAGGAGTAGAATGGAAGTTGTGGTAGCTTAGATTTCTCATAGTTATTGTTTAGTCCATGTTTGTTGTTAGCATCTTGTGGGCCTGAGAGCCTTAAAAGATCTTTTCATCTTTAGCGTATCTGAGTAATTTGATCAAGGTTAATTTTTTTCCTGGAGTGACAGAATAATCAGGAATAAGTCATCCCATCTAGGTATGCCAAGGGTCCCCTTCAGTAAGTAACAGAAATTTGCTCTACCATCTTCTTCCTGGGAGAGATGGGAGACAGCTTTGTGAATAGTTTTTGCCGAACCACAGAGAGCTGCAGGGCTCTGACAAATCCTGCCAAGAGTTACTTCCTCAGTCAATTCCATGGGTAAGAAGACAATGCAGATGGGTAAATACTTCGTCCTGTGCCTGTGCATGGCTCAACCCAAAACCACAAGTAGCTGCTGCTCCCATCAACTTGGTACAATTCAATAACCTTCCTACTGATATTCCAGAAGGTACAGTTCAGAAAGTGAACATGACAGTAAAGCCAAGTTTATTCTGTGTGCTATATGTGGCATTTGGCTTCCTGACCAAATATCTACATTTACCTGTCTAAAATGAAGGTCTCCACATATGTGCTCAGTATATAGGTGCCCATTAAAGTCAAGTAAAACTAATGAGCTACTTAGATGATCATGAGGTCAATTGAGTAACTCTCAACTTGCTCAAGTTTTCTGATTAGATATCAAACTACAAAGGGAGCTTACACAGCTGTCTTGCATGAATTTACCTGTAAGTGTAGTGTCTTGAATTTTTGTTTGGAATCTAACACTGAAATCAACAAAATATGTCATCCAAGATTTTGTAAAAGTACATAAAAATGCCCCAAATATGATTCCATGCAAAGTGTATGTCTATAATTGGTTCTTTCTGAAGATGAAAAAAAAAAAAAAAAAACAAACCAACAAAAAAACCCCACCAAAATTAGGATTAGACAAAGGCTTTGGTCTCAGTCTCATAGATGACCATGGCAACTGAAAGATGAGTCTTCAATTAATTAATTTTAGTACCAGTTTCAGAGTCTTGTTTTCTTCTGCATAACCTATCACTTTCATATTAAGTTACACCCACAGTACATCAAAAAGTTATTTCACATTGGCACAAACTTTACCAAAATATTGAGGAAATATAGCCTGAGAATAAATTCACAGCTAACTCAAGTAGTAGCTCAGTGCTTGCAGGGTCTGATTTTCATTATCATCTGTGATGCCAGATTATACAGGAAGACTTTCTGTATGAGATGTAGGAAAAAGTGAATGGTTACAGCAATATGCTGTGAAGGAAGCTATGTAGCAATTAATTACATATCTTTAAAACTTCCATTCAAGTAAAACTGCACAAAGAACCTGCTTTGACTTGCCATCTTACAGTGACTTGCATTTTTATCAAGTACCACCTTCTGCAAATAGATGGTTTCATCCAGTAGATAGTGCATATGGAAAGAGTATAAAACAACAAATGCCTTATTTTCCTCTGCTGTCCTTCCCCAGTCTCCTTTTGGGAACTTGTCCTGTCCTTCTTCATCATATAGAACAAGAAGAACATATGGCACTAGATCAACATGGATACAATCCAATACAATTATGTGTTTTGACCAGAAGAATCATCAGTTACTCTTTTACTGAGGCATGGTAAAAAAATGTATGCAGGGCTGTGGTTTTTTGGGTGCAGGGGAAGCATAAAGATTTTAAGTTCATCTCCCATTTTCACTTTGGCAGTTTCTAAGGCCATTGTTGTGGTTTAACCCCAGCCAGCCACCAAGCTCCAGGCAGCTGTTCAGCCACTCTCTCACCAGCAGGATTGGAGAGAGAACTGGAAGGGTAAAAGGAAGAAAACCCATGGGAGATAAAAATGTTTTAATAGAGAAAGCAAAGGCCACACACATAAACAAAGAAAAACAAAGAATCAATTCACTACTTCCCATGGCTGGGCAGGTGTTCAGCCATCTTCAGGAGAGCAGGGCCTCATCATATGTAATGGTGACTTGAAAAGACAAATGCCATCATTCCAAATGTCTCTCCTGTCCTCCTTCTCCCCTCCATTTTAAACACTGATCATGACATCCTATGGTCTGGAACATCCCTTTGGTCAGCTGTGGTCACCTGTCCTGGCTGTGTCTCCTCCCAACCTCCCGTGCACCAACAACTTCCTCAGCATGGGAGTATGAAAAGCAGAAAAGGCCTTGTCTCTGTGTTAGTCCTGATCAGCAATAACAAAAACATCTCTATATTATCAACCCTGTGTTCAAAAAAATCCAAAACACAACCTCATACCAGCCACAGAATTCACAGAATCACTAGGTTGGAAGAGACCTTAAGGATCATCAAGTCCAACCCATGCCCTAACACCTCAACTAAACCATGGCACTGAGTGCCACATCCAGTCTTTTCTTAAACACATCCAGGGATGTGCTTAAGAACCACCTCCCTGGGCAGACCATTTCAGAACTTTATCACCGTTTCCATAAAAAACTTCTTCCTAATATCCAACCTGTATAGCCACTGTGAAGACGATTAATCCTGCCCCAGCCAAACTCAGTGAAAGCATCAAACTAGAATCCAACATTAATACAACAAGAAGATAGTTCAACAAATTTGCTTGTAGACCACACAGAAAATAGACCTTTCCATTGTAAGAATTGTAATTTATTTATGGTTAATTCTTGCCTAGATACTTCCTCCACATCTTTAAATATGTATGTGAAGACTGGGACAAATACTGCCGGATGAGTTAAGGAGCTATGATTTGTATTGATATACATAAAGTGAGCTCCAAAACAAAAGCAACATTTAGATTTTAAATTGCAAGAGATCATCATGTTAATTTTGGCCTTTTATTCCTCTGCATGAAATTAGAAAGTACTTAGCAAGTCTGCCAGGAAAAACAAGCCCCAGATATTTACTATGCAATGCACATTCTCGCTGAAGTACTGTATCACACACTATATTGGATTTGCAATGCTGAACATAATTTGCTAGAAATTACACAGTTCCTATATTAGTTTGAAATGGTGTCATTTTATCCACAATGGTCCACTTCCCTGGATTGAATTTATGGAAGACTGAAACTTTGGGTGTTTGTTTTGCTTGAAGGAGGAATCTTCAGTTTGTTTGTATTAAATACCATGTCCATGAGCATTTATACAATTTTTTTTAAGTCATGGTCTATGCAGTGTGAAAATTTCATGTATGTCATAGAGGAAACTAAAACTGATTTCTGCATCTAAGATTTAATCATAATTGCAAATCAATAACAAATGCAAAGTCCCCACCTGCTGAAGGAGTATTTTAAAGTGTACTCTTTAAAGGAAATGGGGTTTATACTACTGTGTTCTTTGACCTTGTACATTTTGAACCTGCTGGCCAACTTCAAATAGACTTGATAAAAAGTACAAAAATGTCAAGCTCATTCAGAACTTTAAAGTTTGTTGAAAATGGGCAGCAGTCTGCTGGGTTACTGCTAGCCACACAGAGTGAAAGGCTTACAAACTTATTCTTAGATGCTAAAGAATCTGTGTGCACAAGATATGAAGGAAAGCAAATATGATTAGTTTGGCTGCTGACAGAACTATCTTTCAAAGTAAACTTTTCAGGCTGACTTACAGTTGAGGATACTGAAGAGAAAGTGATGCTCTCAGGAGGAATGAGGAATTGTCCAGGACAAATTATTGCTATGGCTAACGAGATTATAATTATTTATTTACTAAGTATTAGCAAAAAATGTTATTTCATCTTACAAATTTGAATTGTGCCAACAAAAAATAAACACTATGTAATGTCAGAATTTTTCAAATAAAATTTCAGCTATACTCACTTTAGTAGGGAAATATCAGCCACTATTTGTTTTCCATCAAGTTTAAACTATAGCAAAAAAAAAGAGAATTGTATTGCATTTAAACAAGTACATATTAACTTTGTCTACTGTCTATGCTCATCAATATGTCATGTGTGAATTGTGTGAATTCTTTGTGTGGTAAAATCTCTATGATGAAAACACATATGAAGGGAGTCTTAATATGCATGCAAATAAATTACACCAAATGTTTTAATTGCATTTTTTAATGTGACCTTCATGCATTTGTACTCACATGATATTTATTTCTAAAATATTTAATTTTCATTAGGCTTTTCATATTAAACATTTCATTTACAGATCTGAAAACACATTACAAAGGCAGGCAATATCATTATCCCTGTTTCACTGCAAATTAATAAAACTCAGCAGGAAGGACTTGCTTCATATAGTGTGGCTAGTTAAAACATCTTTAGATATTTTCATAGCTAGATAATGATTAAAGGTTGGGAAATAACAAATGCTCTTTCATTTTTTTTTTCCAACAAATGAAAAAATGGGCACAGAGTAATAACATTTTAATCACAGTCTCATGGGATAGCCATGGTGGAGCTGTGGAGAAAGAGACCAGAGCAACATTTTAGCCCCAGTGTAGTTAAAATACGTGTTGGCTTTTCTTTCTGTGGGCAGAGTAACATGCCAGATCTTCTGATTTCTGTGTTCTAGGGCTGCTCACACTGCCTCTCAGAGTTAAATATTACTGCAGCTCTCTGGGTCACTTCCAAAAGACAATCTCACTGTACTTTGTGGATTGTGAATCCTCTTTCAAGGATTTTCCTTTTCTTTTTCTTTTTTTTTTCTTTTTCTTGTTTTTTCTTTTCAGATGCATATATTTGTGTTTGGTGCAAAATAACCTCTCCATACAAAAGGAATCAATACTACCTCAAAGCCCATGCTGGTTCTGTTTGTTTGAAACCTACAGAAAAAATAGCAACTGTCACTAAATACAAAAAAATAGCTTGCTGGTTAATACACTTCTAAATGAACTGTGGTCCCAAGAAACATCAGCATCCTCCACATTTTGCTATTTATATGTAAGTATCCATCTGTCTGCTGAAGAGCTGTAGGAGAGTAACAAATCTACAGGAAAGCCTTTCATTTACAATTGCCTTATTTAGACTGGGTGGATTAATTTTCTCTACTGCTGAGAAGCAGGTTAATAGGTCCTCCTACTTAAATCTGAGAACAAAATGAGTATTGTAAGCAAATACATTGCAAAGATTAGCTCTTTTACTTTGTGAGGAACATTTGTCTTATTTTATTTCTAATTTTCACTGATTGCCAGCTATGTTCAGCTACATACTTTCAGTACAAAACACACAGCTAAGCTACACTAGCAATGTGGGGGCTTTATCTAGAATGTCACATTACTGTGTTAGCACTCTTTCTTCTGCATTAAGCACCATAAACTGATTTTTTTTCCTATTTGAAAATATTAGCCTTGGCAGAAATAATTTATTATTACTATTGTGTCTTTACATTTCTGTGCATGAATGGCTGTTGTATGCAACCCAAATAATTGTGACAAAACTACAATAACCCTATGTCCACCACCCAGGAAGAATTTCTTCCCTGCAAGAAACTACGGCATAATTAGTGAAGAAATCCCAGTGAAACTTAGATGACATGTAGGGTTAAGTACTATGATGAAATAGCTGGCAACTTTACCACAGGCAGTCTCCAAACTGTTTTTGAAATGACAGACATTCTGAAAACAAGTGCTGGTATTTGAGCAAGTAGGAAATTTTAGTATACTTTGTAAGTCTTTTCAGTTGAAGAAAGTCCTAGATCTGTAGCTAACACCTTTCTTCTCTCAAGCAAGGAAATATGTTTCCTTGCTTAATAATAGGGAAATCATATTTCACTGAATTCCAGCACCTCTCTGTCAGATTGAACCCTAGGAAACAAAAGTGGAACAATATGTTTTTTCCCTAGTTTTTTTACAGTATTTCATTAACTGTATCATTAATATAGAGCATTTACTAAAGTCTTTTCTTAAATAAAAGGCTGACTTTCTTAAAGGAGAAATTAGACATTCCACAGGAGATAAAAACCTAAAGGTTGAGAGAGATTTAAGTGTTAAAATTTCTGCACTGAAAGAGATTTGATTCTCTTTGTGTTTGTGACATCCTTCCACTGCAGAACCTAGAGAAAAGTTTGTATCAGCTCACAATGGCTCTTGTCCATGAGACTGGATAACTACCCTAGACCAGAACCTGGTGGCTACATTTTAATATTTTCTGCTGGTAAGACTATGGAACACTGAACAGTCTGAATTATTTCAGGGGAATTTAATTATTTTGTGGGGAAAAAATCTACTTTGTTAAATCCAGAATCGATTTCTATATATTGTGATTGCATGCATGTGAAAGGCACCTTTACTGCTTTTTTTACTGTTGAGCTTTCCTTCTTTTTTGAAATGTAAAGTTCAATCCATGTAACTGACCGATCAGTTTTTAATTAAGTCAAGTGGCTCACAATATTTTTTGTTTCACACCAGCCCTAGTTCAGTGATTTTAATGGCTTCTACTCAGGCTTGATGACAGCCACCTGGCCTATTCCTGAACACCAGTGACACTACATCTCTGCAAAGAGTAGGAATTTATAACACAAGGAAAAACAGTATGAGGAGGACCCACTATGAAGGTCTCCTATTACAATGGCAGACGTTCCAGGGTGACCTCAGACCTGTCTCATCATTGTGGCCTTGCCAGATACCTAGGGCTGGGGCTGCCCGGGCTGCTCAACACCATCCAGGCAGAACCCATGGGGACCCCGTGCAGCTCCAGGTCTCATGGGAACCCCCGCCCCAACAGCACCCTGGCACCGTCCTTCCTGAAAGAGCCTGCTGCATCCGTGCCTGGCAGCACTGCTGTGGTGTGACCTGTCCCACCACAGCTCCACCAACCCCCGAGATCATGGCCCTGTGTTTAGTTCAACCCCAGCCAGCAGCTCGGCCCCACCCAGCTGCTCGTTCCCTCCCAGCTGCTGGGGTGGACAAGAGAATCAGAAGGGCTGAAGTGAGGAAACTCAAGGGTTGAGGTAGAGTTTAGTAGGTAAAGCTAAAGCCATGCAGGCAGCCAAAGAACATGGAATTCATTCCAGGGTATTGCAGAAGTGCTTAGACAATGCTATTGCTGGTTTTATGTGGTAAAATTTTCTTATTGTGACCTGCATGACACTTCAGTTGTTCTGGCCTGCCCTGCAAAAAAATAATCATAGACTTCTAATTATTTCCTGTTTATATATTAATTGTCTCGAATTGAAGTTAGGGAGATTCAAAAACATTCGAAAGCCTCTTACTCTCCGTGTTCCCTGTACAGAAGCACTGGGTAACAATGTTAGGAACCCAGAAAACTAGTTCACTGAAGTAAATTGAAATACCTTTTTTTTAAGAAACACATATTAATGAGTTCAATCTGTTGGAAATCTGACTTCCTCTTGGAAAGAAGACACAGACCCACTTTGGAAATTGATTTCCAAATTAGATGTGGTAGTTGCTATGACTTTTCCCGGCTACAAAACAGCAGCAAGATGAAAAGTGCTTGTGGGCACAAAGCTGACACGCTGATTTTGTGTTGTACAGATTGATTCAAAGGTTGAGGAGGAAGAAGAGACATTTGTCCTCCTGATGGCAGAACATAACATCTCATATTCCTGTGGTGTTACTTTAATGAAACTTACCAAAGGGTCTTTTCACAGGCAAAAAACCTGCCAAGACCACAAACAGATGAGTAACAAAATCCAGTGTCTCAAACAGAGAAATGCAAGCTTTAGTGTGCTCCTGTGTTACTGATTTGTCTTTGTTACACCAGTTATGTTCTTTAACTCCTTTCTCGCCATTGCTAAACCCTCCCTTTCACTTCTTTGTCCTGAGCTTTTCTTGATGAGCACAATATCACATGGAATGAAATACGGTCAGTTTGAGTCTGCCAACCTGGCAGCCTCCTCTGTCAGCCTCTTGCCACTCCCACTTTTGGGGTAGAGGAAAGAGAACTTTGATTCTCAGGGTGGGAAATGAAACCTACTGGATTCTTTCCCCTGCCCCCCACCACCCACCCCCATCCGGAAGGCCTCAAGCTGGAGGTGCAAGAGGCTGGCAAGGAACACCACCTGTCCTGTGGACCCAACCTGGCAAAAGGGGTGATCCACACAGAGTGATGTGCTTCAGCTAGAACAGCTCCAGTCAAGAAGGAGAAAGGGGGGATGTTTGTTGTGATAGTGTTTGTCTGTGCAAGCAAGCATTATTCATGCTGAGGGTCTGCTGGCCAAGAAGTGGCTGAACATCTCTCTGCCAAGGGGTAGTAATGAATGAATTCCTTCTTTTGCCTGCCTTATGTGTGCAGCTTTTGCTTTTCCTGTAAAAATGTCACAACAATGATCCACAAGTCTTTTTTTTTCCCCTTTCTTGTGTCTTCTCTCCATCTGCAAAAAAGGGAAAAAGTACAAGGCTGAGTGGCTGACAGCTAGGATGAATCCACCACAGATATAGATGACAATTCTTCCCTGGAACACAACATTTATATGGTTTACTTTACTTTTAAGACATACAAAACTATGCTAAAAAAATTACTTGCATTTATTTAGTAATTTACCCATTTTCAACAAGAACTTAATGTTTTTAATCACACTGACGGATTTTGGCATTAGAGCATATAAATTGTGATCCTTCACTGTGTCTATCCCTCTCACAAACACTTTGCACAGTTTTCAAGATGGTGTAGAGCACTGTTGGAAAATGAAAAATGTGCCCCAGAGATGCAGTGCTTGAGGGCATGGGAGCAGAACACCTCAGGCAGTTTGCTGAGGGCAGTTTGCAAAGGATTAGTGTGAACCCGTGATCACACTCACAAAAGTTGTGAAATTTGTTGTCACACTTGAAAGACAAAAGTCACTCAAAATGAGACTCCTTCAGTGAACTCATTTACTGGAATATTATTTGTACTCCTTTTCTGATTAAGGAGAGAAGCTGGATTACAGGGGAAGAGGTAATAACAGTTGTCTGACCAGAGAGTGGTAAAGCTATTGGGAAAAAAACCACAATAAAGTTGTAGTAAAAATCATTCCTGCTGAAGTTATTGGCAGGTCTATCACTCTTTTTTTATTAATATCATGTATTGTTCTAAAGCTCCTGTGTCATGATCATTTGTACATACCACTTCTAATATACACTCTTTTAGAGAGAAAGACACATGAATTCATGTTACTAAAAATATGTTGCCTTTCTGATTGCCAGCTAATGCCTGACTGTCAGTCCTCTTTTCCTTATTATCTCATCTGTTTTTTACAGGGCAAAGGTGTTGAACAATTGCTTTAAACATTTCTCTCTCAATTTTTATGTATTCTGTATTTTTTGAGTTTGGCAAAAAAAAAGTGTAAGTGGTAGAAAATAGTTTTTCCAGTATCCCAGTTGACACAGTTCAGATTTATTTAATCTCTTAAAAAATATTAATGGGGGGAGGCAATTTTACCTGATTAATAATGTACAGTCTAAAATTAAAGACAGAAGAAGGAAGGTGAGGGAGGGAGGGAGGGAGGATGAAGCTGCTGCCCTGAGCAATAATTTGGCTTTATAAGTTGTAAACCAGTAAATGTAAGATTTGAAAAGCACCTTATCTTTATGTATTTTTGATACTTGAAAGATCTGTTGCAGATCAGGAGAGACGCATTCTGTTTGCAAGCTGACAAAGTCTGCTCTACAGTCTGCTCCCAACTACGTGATCAGGTAACGTAAGAGAATTCTGAGGCACTTGGCAGCTGCACTATGTTTACAAATAAGGGCTTTGGTGGAGCTTATCTGCCTTACACAGGATCTTTTTCTTTGACAGCCAAAGGCTTGACGCTAGTGAGATTGTTTGAATGCTATAAATGCTCTTAATATAGAGTCTAATATGCACAAAATGCATATTAATACAGCTTCTGGTGAGTTTTTCTCTGCAGACAGTTTATACCTTATGCTTGAACTCTTGTAGGAATTTGAATTTAATAATAAAGAGCTATAAATAGTGTACTTACTCATTGGAAAGAGGTGAATTGTGCTCTGCAAAATAAATAAATAAATAAATTCAGATTATTTTGGCTCTTGTAGTAGCTATGGGTAGCTCATTGTCAGGATGAACAGATTAGTGTGTAGAATATAGCAATCAAGGACAGTTTCCAGCAAAGTAAATTAATGTTCAATTCATTATTTGGCCTTAATATTTAATAGGAAACTGATGCCTCTCAACTTTTTTTNNNATTTATAAGAAAAATGTTTCCTCTAATTTTTTTTTTTTTTTTTTTTTTTTTTTTTTTTTTTTTTTTTACTTTTCAAAAGGTTTTATTAACTTAATAAAAAGCAAATGTAGAGGGGAATGTGCTCTGAGCAACCTGATCTAGTGAAAGGTGTCCATGGTGTCCCTGCCCATGGCAGGGCAATTGGAACTAGATGATATTTGAAATCCCTTCCAACCCAAACCATTCTATGATTCTAAGATTTAATGTGGGATCTGTGCCATTCTGACTCTCTAGATTTTGAGGCTTAACTTCACCTTTTTCATCAACTCATTCTTTTTAGTGTCATGGATTCATGTGTGTTGTCTGTTGCTTTTTTTAATAATTAGATCTCACTAATCTTTATGGTCTTTTTATGGTCTAAAAAGGCTCAAACTTCCTTTAATTTCCCCACTATATAAAATAACTGTTTTTATTTTTACAGTCCATGAGAAATCTGTGTATTTGGAAAACTGCAAAAAAAGCTGATTCAGCAGCAGTATAGGCCCTGTACTCATGGAGTTCATATAAAACCTAAAATGTTAATCTTGCTCTTTCTCTATCCCAGCAGCTTCATGCTAAGAATATTTCATGGTGATTCCAGGACTCCTGTTTTAAAACACAGCAGGTTGAAACACAGATTATAGCACAACAGTACTGTGACTATTTTTAGGAAATGATAATTTAGAAAAGCCCTGAGGGATCTCCTGGAGCTATTTTATGCTGCTCCTTAAAATAAAACAAAATACACGTCATTTACTTTATATAGACTTTATCTTGTCCTCCGCTGGATCTTCTTTTCAGATGACAGTCTGTGTGCTAATTGAAACAATTAGCTGAGAGCAGACTTGTCCACATATCTAGAAATAGAACAACAGCTTTTAAAAAAAGTTAAAAATGTCTGCAATTTGTTTTTTGTTGTTTTTGTTGTTGTTCTTTCTCAGCTTATGTAGAGGATTAGTAGATGGTTTCTCATTTTCTGAAACTGATGCTCAGGAACAAGGAAATTGTGGGTCTGTATTTAGGTTTGGTTTATTTTTAAAGAAAAAAAAAGTAAAGTAATCTTATTCTTTGCCTTAGGTAGGATGTTGCTCATACATTCAGAGATAATTCAATTCCATTGTAAATAAAGTTTCTTGCCCCAGGGTGTCCGAGTTTGTTAGTAGGTGTCAGTATGGTTTGAGCATCTGCTCTACTGAAACAATATTTTGCAATATTTATCCAGCTCCTTATTGAGACATGACAATGTGTGCTGTGCCTCTTTAGAAATATGGGGATGTTTTTGTTCCCATAGACAGGACTTGGCTTAGCAAACTGTTTGTGCTTGATGAATGATAGGATCCCTTAATGCATGCCAGTTGCTCCAGGAAAATTTTGTTGTTCTTCTCTGAAAGCAGGACAAGATAAAGGTCCTCATATTAGTATGAAAAGAAGCTTATTTATAACAGTACTTAGTCCAAATGAATCTTTCCTGAACTTACCAAAAGCTGTAGTGAGAAAAACAAGTAATTGAAGACAACCAAGTGTAAATTCCAAGGGAAAAATGTTGTTGAATATCTTCTGAACTAAAGTCCACTTCAAATAATTATTTACTGTCTTCGGCCTTGCCTTGAAGGAATAGATTTTTTTATACAACATGACCTGCCCGAAGCAACAAACAAAGTCAGTCATTGCATAAAATAACAGAGTAGTGTCAGCAAAATGATGGTAACCATCATTTGTGCATCATGTGCAACATTTAGTTACATCTTCAAACATTATAATATCTTTTAAAAATATTAAACTATATGCCAAGTGCCCTTTTCTTTATAAAGGATCCCAGTGACTTTTTTCTGGATTGTCCTCTGAGTTTTAGTTCCCTTCCCAGTTGGGTCTTCAGGCACACATTGTCCTGCAGTTGTCCTTTGACCAGTGTTACAACACCAGGATGCTGTTTTTCATGGACACTGTGAGAAATCTTCATTTTCTACATAGGCAATGACATAGTCAAAAGCCTCTAGCTATGCAGGGACTTTCATGCAGGAGATCTAGAGCACCATGCCTGGAAGAAGTTTATCAGGAGATTAGTATGTGTAAAGGTGTTGCTCCTCTCCAGAAGGAGTAATTCAGTATGAAATTGCTTTTCCCCAGCAGTGAGAAAGCAGGGGATGGGGATGTCATACTGCTGGACAGATATCTGTTACCATACCATTTGATTCTTCTTCGTTAAGTCAACGTGTCCATAAATGACTTGGATACTCAAAGGTACGCTGAGGAAGTTTGCTGATGACAGTGAACTGGAAGTACACTCCTGACTCCCTCAAAGGCAGAGGGACCCTTCACAGAGACGTAGACAAATTAGAGATCTGGGCAATCACCAACTGTGTGAAGTTTAACAAAAGACAAGTTCCAGATTCTACACCTGGGATGGGGCAACCCTGAATGTACAAACAGAGAGGGGACTGAGATGTTGGAAAGAAGTGCCACAAAGTGGACCTGGGGGTCCTGGTGGATGGCAAGTTGAACTGGAGTCAGCAGTGCCCTGGCAGCCAGGAGGGCCAACCCTGTCCTGGGGGCATCAGGCCCAGCATGGCCAGCTGGGCAAGGGAGCGGATTGTTCTGCTCTGCTCTGAGCTGGGGCAGCCTCACCTCGAGTTTTGGGCGTCACATAATGAAAAAGATATTGAACTATTAAAGAATGTCTGAAGAAGGGCCACAAGAATGGTGAAGAGTCTGAAGGGGAAGCCATATGGGCTGAGGTCACTTGGTCTGTTCAGGGTGGAGGAGACTGAGGGGAGACCTCATTGCAGCTTCCTCATGAGGGGAAGAGGAGGAGCAGGCACTGATCTCTTCTCTCTGGTGACCAGTGACAGGACATGAGAGAATGGCCTGAATTGTGTCAGGGAAGGTTTTGGTTGGATATCAGGAGAAAGGTTCTTCATCGAGAAGGTGGTTGGACACTGGAAAGGGCTCCCTAGGGAAGTGGTCACAAAGCCAAGCTTGACAGAGTTCAAAAAGCATTTAAAAAATGCTCTCAGGAACATGGTGTGATTCTTGAGGCTGTCCTGTGCAGGGCCAGGAGTTGGACTTGATGATCCTTGTGGGTCCCTTCCAATTTAGGATATTCTATGATTCTATACTCTTACCACCTTTCAGTTCCATTTGCCCTGATTATTGTTCTCCCTCCATTCCTTGTACTACCTGGGTTGCTATGCAAATGCCTTTCTGCTTTCCTGCTACAGTTAAATCTCATTGCAGCCAAAATTGACTATTAGGCATCCTTGTAAGCCTGATTTTCTAAGGGTTGCGTGATGACAGGGCTCTGCTGCTGCCCCTTTTCATTGTAGATTAGAAAAATTATAACAGCAACTGAATGAAATTACCTGAATGTCTTCTTTTTTACTACTCTTCATCCTCACTGTTTTCTTTTGGATATAGTTTCTAAGTTAACCCAGTTGGGACAGGGGTAGGTTGATTTTCCTAGTATAAGCTGGGGTCGAAAGATGCCTCAGAACTCCATGGAATTTTCCTCAGGAAGCCTTTTGTTTGCTATGGGAGAGTGGGTGACTTCATTTCTTCAAGGTCATTACTGTCCCAGGTAGCTAAAGTTTTCAAAGTGATTATAAAGTATAATTTTCTTTAAAAGAATAAAATTAGAAAAATAGGTTGATTTAAACAGAAGTGATAATGAAGTCTTCTTTTCCACATAACTTTCTTCAGCTGGAAGCCATAACTCACCAATAAATTGCTACTATTAATAAGACTTTTCCATGCCAAACTGTTGTTAGATCCTTAATTTGTGAATATAGCGTTTTACACCATTTAAAAGTGCAAAATGCTTTCCTCCTTGGTTAATTAACACTAGCTAGATACCCACAAGAGCATAACCCTGTAATGCATACAAATAACAAGATTTAATTGATTCTTCTATGGCCTATTAAAAATGCATTGAGGGCCTAAAGGATTTAAATGGGTAAAATAGAAGAACTCCCAGACTGGCCTCCATCTGACACTGAGACTGCATCTGAAAATTCTAATAAATGGAAAACCATCCCATATGCAATTTTCTAACCAATGTCTAACTGCACAGAAATAATGATATGGAAGTTAAAACAAGAAATTGTAACTTAATGCTAAGTGTAGTCCTTTATTTTGTGGGGGTTTTAGACTGAATACAAGATGAGGCAAATAAGTTGAATTCAGCCTCATACATTATTCACAGGGACTGAGCTAACATGATCATTCTTTTTCGTTAAAGCCCCTGCAAATAGCACAGCTATTCATTCTAGCACTGTTAATACAATGAAGACATGTTAATATGGAATGTCAGTGTCTTAAATCTCTGTTACTATTCTATGAATTCTATGTATCTTTAAACTATTTTTTCTCTATATCCTTATATTTTCCAATTTTGATGCTTTCTGCTTAATTTTTAATGATTCAAAATACATGAAAATGCAGCACAAACTGAAATAGATTACATTTATGCAATAAACTCATTAAACCATGTTAGTTGCTCTTTATTTCTTGCACCAGTCTTGTATTGAGAGGAAATAATTAGTGGTGAAATCCCTGTTAATGGGTGGCCTGATGACAGGTCGTCTTAGTTCATGTTGACCTCTGTTTGCTTGCAGGCGAAAAACCTCCCATTTTTAATGTCTATAGCCTTCCTGACCAATTTGGACACTATGGATCTGATTAATTGTTTGGAATGCAGTAGCCCCAGAGGATCTAATCAGACACTAATTTTCTCTAGGACAAGTGTATCCCTTTTTCATCATGTGAATAATCGTGCCTGTATACCTAGTAGCAGTACTCAGCAGTGTTACAATAAAATAAGCTCACTAATGGATATTCCATTTCCTAATTTTTATATGTCTTATGAAGACAAGAGGCAGAGTGGGGAAATGACAGCATGACACAAAACCTGTAGCAGACCTTGATATGTAGCCCAAACTTCGAGATTTATTCCATTGCCCTGCTTGCAAAGCCAGTGTATAGCACAAGCATGCAATTTTTTTTCCTGCTTTGTTGAATTTTTTAACTTCTTTGTACAACTATGAAGCAGTAGTGAGCACAGTGTTTTACAACATCCTTGGAAACACAGCCATGTTGTTAGTTCTTCACATGCAGACTTCCATGATGTGGTTGTAATATTTCACACCTTCCTGTGTGAATGCCTGTTCCTCAAGAAGTGTGTGAAACCTATGCAGTTTGGATTTTTGTAGCTAAACATGGAAACCTGCCTATATGGGTTTGTGTAAATCTAGAGCTTAGAATAACCCAATGCCAAATCCAAGAAATGGATTATCAGAATAAAAATATTGCACTGCCCTTTTAAGATTTTTGCAAGTAATATCCCAGGCTATTCTGAAAATAAAAGAAGCTGTTGAAACATCACCTACAACAAACATTCTGTCTTAGTCACTTTTTGCCCCCTCTTTGGGAGATGTTTTCCTCCTTTCTTTCAATTGTGTTGTATGGAAGTCTATCCCTGTAACCTCTAGGAAATGCTTAATTCAGTTTTTTCAATTCACCTTTGATTTTAGCCCAGTGTTATTGCTGAGGTTCATCTGAATGAGGTGTAAATGTGCAAGGAGTAGTTCCAGATGGGAACACATGGATGCCCTCTTGACATGAATGCATGCAATCCTAACTGGCATGGACTTGGCAGTCGTTAGTTACGTGGCTGATTAACTTGTGGGGTTAGGTTGTGTGATCTCATGAGCCAGGCTGTCAAGCTTAATCATCTTATAAAATGGAAGGCCTCATTAACCCTTGCATATCTAACAAGAGCCACCATTCCTGGGGCAATCTTCAGTAGCCAGAGGTGGTCAGCAGAACAAGAGGATTTTGTGAGTTTGAAGCACCAATCAGTCTGAGGAAAAAAAAAAAACCAAAGAAGAGAAGTTTCAACCTATGAAGAATGGAAATTAGTCTAATGGCTTGGATCCTTAATAGCAGATATAAATTTAAATTCCCTCAACCAAAAGAAGTATTAAAGCTGCATCTCCCAGAACCTGGATGAAGCCACAAACCACAGAATTCTTGCTTTCATTTGAGTGAGAGACATCACAGAAAACAAAATATAAAAATCTCTTTAAGTGTCAAAAACCAAGGTGGTGGATGGTCATGTGAATTTTTTTTTCTCTCTAGTAATTTGCTTTATCTATTTAAATAAAACATATTAAAAAAAAAAAATCCCTTTGACAATGTCAGGCAACTAATGGGAATGGGGAGCTGTTATCTAGAGAAAGACAATAGCAGAGACATGCCCAGTATGTCCTTCTGGACATTTTTACCATTTTTGTCAATCCTTCTTCTTTTTCTTTCTCTTTCATACCCTCAGAGGGAGAATTACAGACTGAGCTTTCCTGTTACTTTTGAGCATAAATTCCAAATACTATATATATATATCTTGAGACTGTTTTCCTACTTGTTTCATTATAACTGAAAGATGGCAGATAATTCCTATTTAAAACTCAAGCTAGGGCATAGATGCTGTACAGTGTAGCAGCAAGCTCTTTGCCAGAGTTTTGAAGTCTGGCATTCAGTCAGCCATGTGAAATGTGGCTTCCAAGTCCTCTGTTACTTGCTTACTAAACCTAGTTTATCACTGAAAGACCTGACATTTTTCTACATCCCTAGTAAAAGCTATGCTTAAAAAACTTCAGCACCACAGTATTCCTGTTTTGTAGGTGATATTTTGCAGCTGAAGGCATTTCTACAAATAAAAGAGAAGGATGGTCAAGAGTATCTCAAAATTCAGGTAGAGAAGAAAAAGACAAAAAAGATACAGCTCTCTTGAACATTTTGACTGGGAATAGCTACATCCAATGTGGCACCCAGAAGTGGTAAAAGGATAACAATATTAAAATTAATGAACCAGACTAAAAGTCAGAATAGAAAGACCAGGATTTGCCTTTTTATTGCTCCAGAGAAGGGCAGGTCCACTTTTCCTTCCTAGCCACCTTTCTTTTCCAGCTCTGGTCTCACCACCAGTTTTTCATCAGTCATTACTCTGGTACTCTATTTTCCTCTCTTGCCTGGCTTCTGCCTTTTCTTTAAATTCTACTCTGTTGAAACCCTGAGTGCCAGGCTTTCAGGATTCGTCTTTTCCCACTCTGGACCCCATGCAAGGCTCTGCTCTCTGCCTAGCAGTTGCACAGTGGATCCACTTCACCCACTGTACCTTACTTATAAGATAAGTACCAGTCTCAAGACACATTCAGAGACTGAATCCCACACTCATCTTTGCTTTCCTCTCTGACGACGATTTGTCTTCTGCTGAAGGCACAAACTGTTTGAAATACTGTGGGATTTCACAGCCAGCCTCTGTTGCCTCTCTTTCTCCCCAGCTATTCACTTACATGACACCTTGTTCATCTAATGTCAAGTCATCTAATGTCACCTCATTTGCACACTGCTTCAAGAAGAGGATTCAGAAACAAGACAACAATACCTGAGGTCTGTATGCATTTCTGTGTATTGCTCAAATGTGCCATGCATTTGGGTTATGGTGGAAAGAGGAGACTGTGGGCAGAGCAAGGGAGATTTGAAGACAACACAACAGGAATGAGTGAAATTGTACATGAATGTGTTGAGATTTTGAGGTCTTTAATGCAATGTCAGGGTTACAAGCATCCAAACAGCAGATTTAAATCAGATGCTTGCAGGAGGAAGAATAATGGCTAGAGCAGGGTAAGGGAACTTAAAACTACTCAAAAATTATCTCTGAAATTCCCATTTAAGTATAATCACTTCTTTAGTTAGCTTAGAGCACTGTCCAAGCTACAAAACTCTGTAGTCATCAAGGAACTGTTTTAGTACTCGTGAGAGAGAGTTGAGGGATCAGAAAATTGTACTGTTCTCAACTGCATGAATTCAAAACTGTCCCAGGATTCCAAACACTCAAAAAATCTAGCAAGTCACCTTTCCAGATATTTTATGCTATGTAAATGAAACAACAGAAGAGTCAAAAATGCAGATTCATAAGTAGTAGAAAAATAACTGAGGGCAATAGAAGATTACCATCATTATCACTGTTACATTTTGTCACCTGTGTGTAGTTGTGAATGAGACTGATTCTAGCTGCTCAGTCAGTATAAATAATTCATGCTGGTAAAGCTGATGAGGGAACAAGAAATAATGATGTGATATTTGATACTATATCTTCCTCTGCACATTCATTTGTATTCTGTCAGAGTAGAGGTAGAGTCATGCTGTTTTGAACTTGTCTTTTTAAATGCTATAAATTGTTTTGGTAGATCTTGGTGGTGTAATTACAGCTCTCTATATATCAGACAGTATTTAATTTATTTTTTTAAATTTACAACTATCTATATGTTTTTGCTTTGTTGTGGTTTTTTTGGTTTTTTTTTTAATTGTAACAGTCCTAAGCAAAGGGATGTAGAAAATCTGAAACATTTAAATTTTTTGCCATGGAGGTGTACCTTTGATTTCAAATAACGTAGAAAAAAATGTTTTTTGGACTTTAAGACAGAAAAACAGTTATTGCAAACAGTGCCAATGATAAATAACCATCATGGCAGAGGAGAATGATGGAGTGTGAGGAGTTCTTTTTTGTATTCATCATTAGAACTCTCTTTCAGCTTGAGTTATTGTTTTGGTCATTTTTGTTTCTTTCTGTATAAATACAACACAAAAAACAAATTGCTGTCACATGAAACAAAAATTATTGTCAACATCCTTTGAAAAATAGGAAAATGAAAAAAATAGCTTATTGTTCATAAAACTGTTTGGCAAGTGTGGGTGAGTAACTATTTTCAGTGCCAGGTACTCTATTCATCATTATCCTGAATTTGTGGTTAACCTTCTGAAATTTGTGAAGCAGAGCATAAAGTTTTGTGTCATGATTCTGATGAGTATATAAAATGTCTATAAATGTTGCAGCTCAACTGAGATCCCACTGAGTTGGAAATCTGTGTGACGAATTTGCAGACGCAAAGTTGTAGTCAGCTTTCCTGCTCCAGCTTCCTAACATGATAACCAGGAGAACATGTGTGATGCAGAATGGGTGTCCAACACCTTGTTCCCACGGCTGTGGGAGAGAGTGGAAGAATTGCTGGCTCCAAACATTTATTTGGATGCTTGTGCGGGGAAGGAGGCAGACCAGGCCTTGCCCACACCCCACACCCCCAACCCAGGCCTGTATTCCAGCCCTGTAGTGGCTGCCAATCCCTGGCACAGCAGAGGTAATGCTCCACACCTCAACCCTAGAGCCCCTAACACAGCTCCTGAGTGCCCACATTACTGGAGTCCCACCTGGGGAAACAGCCCAGGATGGCCAGGGGGTATTTAAGGCTGAACATGCAGCAAGCACACAACTTGACCCTGCCTCCTCTTGAACTTTCCATCAGCTAAACACTGCTGGTACCCAGGAATGGTAGTTATGTAATGTAGGTAGTTATGTAAGGTAGTTTGTGGTAATTGGGAGTGGGGCTGCAGCTGAGTCTCATCCCTAATGGACTGTGAAAAGCTGGTGAACAGTATTGAAAGTAAGGAGACATTGGTCAGGTGCACTGAGCAATCACCAAAGGGAACAGAGAGCACACAGGTGCAATGTGTGAACATGAGGAGTATAAAGGTTGGGCTAAAGAACAGGAAAGGCAGATGCTTGGAGCCTTCTGAAGTGGTGTGGTGATGCTCTGTAGGGGTTGAAGCCTTCTGCTATTGTATGATGGTACTCTGTGCATTGTGGTTGTCTCAACCGTGACATGTGCTGTAACAATGTAAGTACTTTTCTATATGTCTTCTCTCTTTCTCTTTGTTCTTCTAAGTCCATCTTCTTGGAATTTTTGAGTAAGTTAAAATCAAACAGGATTAGCATTTGCTAAATTGAATGGACTGTGTTAAGAAGTTTTTTATGTGGAAAAACTGTTGCTCTTAATTTTTGCCAAAGTTCTTTGATTTTCTAAAGTTGCAAGTAAGGTTGCTTTTTGTGGTTTTGAGCACTTGGGAATATCTTGTTGGTATTTCTCCTGTGTGTCTAACTCAAAGGACATGAACAATTGTAAGGCCTCTCAGAAGTCTTACTGAATGAGTTTTTTGTGGACTAATAGGCTGTCAGGTGCTGCTTTCCTATATGTCCAAGGGAAGGAAATACCCTCAATGATGAATGTAGGTGGTGGGTAATTCAAAAGGTGTCTCAGTCTTTCTAGTTAGTGCAGTGCCTCTGGGGAAACGGCTGAATATCAGTACTAATGCCAATGTTCAGGTAAAAGAAGATGGCACTCTAACCATCTTTAAGAGCACAGCTCTAACAAGCTTTATTTCATAAAACAGCAGATCAGATCCTCTCAGGATTATGTGGTGTCAGTACTTGAAAGAGTACTGGGGTTTGATATTTTTCTTTAATGAAAGTTAGTGCTACCTCTAAGATGGTGTTAGAACATTAAATAATATGCTACAAAAAAAAAACATAGTTATGTTCCTCCCTGAGATGCAAAAAGTATGACTAGAGGGAAAAAACCCCAAGGTTTTCAAAATACAGGTAAAGTTGTATGAGCTGTATGGTAGAATACTGAAAGCATCCGGTATTTCTATACAGTATACTATATGGAAAAGTATACTGTATGGAAAAGTACTACCCAAAGGATCATCTCTGATCTTTATTGCAGTGCCTAAAAATACCAGGAAAAGGGAGAACACTCCTGCTCGGGAAAATGGGCTGTGTTCTGCCCCCAGTATCATGCTAGCCCGTTAAGACTGGTCAGGCTGCGGGTCTCAGGCCAACATGCATAGTATGTGCTACTGTCTCCTCCGTTTCCAAAGACTGGGTGTCTCTTCTTGGAGCTGCCATACCTTTCAATTACAGAATCATAGTTAAACATTAAATGTCTTAGAAATGATAAAGCAAAGCTGTAAAATGGAATTTGAGATGCAACACAGACGTTTTTCCTATCTTTTTTCCGTTTCTTGTTTACCCTTTTGCCAGTATGTGAAACAAACAAAAAGCATTACCAAAATATCAACTGGCGTGGTAATGGATGAGACAACAGAGAAGAAGCTAAATTGTTAAAACACTATGAAGAAAAGCTTTGAAATATTTAGTTCAAATGTCAAAAATGGAAATCTTTTAAATGCCATAGCTGAAAATATAGAGCCAGCAGGATACAAATTTTAGAATATGGAGTATTTTTCTGATTCTGATATTAGGAATACATCAATTTATACAATGAGTCATCCAGTGAAAGGTGTTTTAAATTTAAAATCCATTTTAAAACCTCATTTGAAAGGTTGATAAGAAGTGCAGAGTAGTGATTGGAAAAACTTCTAATGTCTGTGAAAACAATGGCAGGTTGAATGCCTGGATGATGATACAGAGACTTGGAAAGTGAAGTTTAATTTTGGCAGCATTTTAAATGTACGTATTTGGCAGCATCCTCAGCCAAAATGTATTACATAGGTGGCAGAAGACAGAATCCAAGATCAGTTACTGCTTTTTGCTGGAATTGCATGAAAGTTCATTCACTATAACTCGTTCCTTTGCTTTTTACTCACTTTCTTATCCTTAGCAAGGGGAATGCAATGGAGAAGTACAGAAAAAGTGCTGTGAGGAAGGTCTCGTCAGATGATACCTCAGTCTATTGGGATAAGGTTTACAATAATTTACATCAGTAGAAAACTCCAGACTTATCTGCCAGCAGACTCCTGGAATCAGCGGTCTGTAACTGCTTTCAGATTTTTCTTCATCTCTCGATGTCCTGCAAGAAAGAATGGATTTGCTAGGACACCATCCAAAATAAGAAGTTACTGGGTTGGTTTTTGTTTTTTTTTGGAAAGTGGAAGGAGTAAGGAAATATCTTGCCTCTGTTTAGAATTAGGGGATATTTATGTGGTTTGATATGGTCTTGATCCATTACTGAAATAACCCTATATATATGCATGATTATGATTTGAAGGTTTCAGTATTTTCTTAGCAGACTTATACATATTAGTATTTGCTTATGCAGACTTTTGCATATTAGCAAATACATTGTATTGTTTTGTGGATTAAACTCTTATGGAAAAGGTGGTGAGCAAATAAAAAGAAAGCACCACCTAACAAAGAAGCCATCTGTTCTTATGCCACAAATAAAAAAATCTGTTTTGAGTCACTTGCGTGGCTTGTACATCTTGCCTTCTCAGTGTGCGTATACAGTACATTTGTGCTCAGAGACCTTCCTGGTTGGCATTGGCTAAAGACTCTGTGAATATGCTGAAGATATGGGCTCTAAGAAAGAAAAAAACAAGCTGCTGAAAACAAAATGTTAGCACTTTTGTAAATCTGCCAAGTTTTTCAATATAACTGCCAACAGTTTGATGTTCAGAGGAACTCAGCAGAATTGCTAACATGCATGCTGCATAAATGACTATTCATTAGAAAAATGCTGTAGTTTATATGTGACTGCTTTCTTTGGCTGGCTAATATATCAAGTATGGTACTTGTTTTGTACTGTGAAAAACTTTCTCCATTACCATAGTAACCTCTTGCATGTTGGCGGAAGCTGATGTCATTCACGGTATTATTCATTCTTAGCGAATTGGTCCTCAAAGTGCTAACAAGTTCCAGGGAGATAAAGAACGCTAAGTATACATTCTGGTTAAACACAATTTAACCCTTTTACCCCACTGTTTCCTGGAGATAAATAGGTACATATATTTGATATATATATGTATATAATTTCTTTAGTATTTCTTTGGTGTTGCTGAGGAAAAAGGTTAAAATGGCACATTTGTCTACCATAATACTGGGCTAAAGTGAAAAGGCAGTAGTCCTATTTATTCTCAGATGTCTCAGCATTGCAGGTCAACTTATTGAAGGAAAAATAATTTAGCAATCTTTTCTATTTAACTATTGACCTAAAGTTACTTCATTCTTCCTCATTACCAGTAGTAGCTATTGTAAAATAGAAACTGTTTTCTAAGTATCTTTAACACTGTTATTAAACAAACTTAAAATTTGAATAGGGTTTTCTTTGAACATGTTCTTCAGATATTCTGTTATTGAAGTACTAGCACAAAACTGGGCATTTGATTTTGATTGGAGTGGGAATAGGATCAAATTGTAGAAGGCAACACATATCTGTACTTATATATGACCTAGAAACCTTGATATCTTCTATAAATCCTTTGTCTTTGAAATTCATGTCTCAGGTACAGTAGTGTGGGGAGGGGGGTGTGGTAGCAGAGGGCTCTTAATCACTTCTAGGCCAAGGACAGGGAGGCAGAAAGACTTTATCCTCAAACTTTTTCCTCTCCCTTTCCATGGTATCTACACACAAACATAAGGAGAAGGAGACGGTGTCAAAGCTTGAAGAGGCAGAAAAGAAGAAACAAGCCTCCCTTGCTGTGCTGAGTGCAGCTGTGTGACTGCAAGAAGGGGAGACAAGGGTGGCATGGAAATAAACCTGTTAGAGATTGGTTCCACTGGATTTGTTGAAATCCCCTCCAGTACAGCCTTACTGAAAGAAGCATAAATTGTGCTTTACTTTTCTCTTTAGTTCTATGGAACATTTGCTGGTTCTTTACCAAGGTTCTTCTTAGATAAGGGAAATCTGATCTTCTGTGGGCAAAACTCATCAAACACTTCAGCAAGGCACCACAACCAATTGCATAAAGGTCTATAACTAAAGCAATGGCTCAGCACTTCTTCATTGAAATACTAATGATGGCATCATGTGTTTGAAATGCTGACTGAGCTGAACAGGAGAGTTCCATAGTACTGCTGTGGACGTGCTGTCTAATCTCGGGTGGACGCCCTCCACTCTGCTGGTGCGAGGTGAAGTGCAATAGATCTCTGGCTGATTTTGTCAAGGCTGTCATAATGAGCTGAGGACAAGGAACACAGTGCCAGGAGTGTTTGCCTTTTATTTAAAGGCAATTGGAATAATGGTGGACAAGTTGACTCAGTCTAAACCCTGTGTTTGTTGCCTACTAGTGAAAAAGTCTGTAGTGGAAGGGAGCATGAATACCTGAGTTTTGGTGTTGTAATATGAATATTACTGGTAAAAAGAATTTTCCCTTGGTCCCTGTACGTAGTAAAGGTATCAGTTTGTTGAGCTGAAATGGCAATGACCCTTCTTATTTTTTCATTAATGGTTTCTTTGCTGTTTCCAATATTTTTTTAAATTTGTAAATTAAGGTCACTTGCTTTGAATCATTAAATCAACAAATCAATATTCATTTAAATTTTAACTTCAACACTGCTTCACTGAAGTATAATATCCGTCTTTATCTGTTTTACTTTAAAAATAAGTATTGAATTTTGTACATGTATAAAAGTTTAACTAAATCAGGGTCTGAATTTCCCAGCCTTGCCACTACTGTTTTAATTCCTTTAGTAAGACATTTGAACAGGGATTATTTTGGTTTGTGTGAGGTCAGAGATCTAGTAAAACTAATGGAAAGACATATTTTTTTTTTATTATGCCTAATTGATTGGTTAAGTTATCTGAGGAATCTCTGTTCCTTGCATGAAAAATTTTCTACACTGAAATGTTAATTCAAATAAGAATATGTTCTATTCACATTATTAATGTAAAAAAAATGAAAAGCATTCCCTTATCCAGGATGACAGATAAAATTCCATTTGTACTAGTGGTAACCAGAAAATTTCAGGAATCTGCCAGAAAAATGTGTAATTCACCTTGTTTTTCCCTTTTCTTAATTAATGTAAAAGTGGCTAGCAAACACTTTATTTTCTAAAGAAGCTTTAAATTAATATTAAAAAGCAATATTTAGCAGAAATCTAGAAAAAAAAATTTCATATCTGGATAAAAATCAGGATAATTCTGTTAAAACAATATTTTTCTTTTCCCAAAAAATATGGACAATGCTGGTGAGAGTCATTTGACTAAATGATTACTGGCACTACTGAGAATCACTCAATTTATTCAGATTACCTAAGGTTATGGCATGGGTAGATTAATCTAAGAATTTGCTACAAGAAACATCTTCACTCCCAGTCCTTCAGCCCAATTCAAAGGAAACTGGGTGCAGATGGTAACATTTTAATTTTTTCTGGATATATTAATTTCATCCATTGCATTTGAGTAGCTTCACAAAACCTGTAAAGCCAGTTTCAGCCTATTACTGAACTGTGAACACCCAGCAGATATTGAGCCATTGCTAGAACCATGGGCAAAGTTCAAGCTGTCTCCTTGAAAGATATTCATCAACAGCCAGTGGAGACTAACAGGCTGATTTTTCCTGTGGAGTGGAGGAATACCACTGCTGACTGAAGGCACTGTCCTCAGCTGTGACTCTGTACAAGGTGGCTTACTTGCAGAAGAAGAGGAATTTGTCAGGGTTGGTGCTGTGGCCCTGAACAATGAGATCCTCATCTGTTCATCCAAGATCATGAGGATAGGCCTAGGGTTATGTAGAGATATATGACAGTTAAGCATTGTCATCTTCTCTGGAAAGGATAGGGACAGAAAGGGAGATGTCTTCAAGGATGAAACTCTGTTATCCAGCTTCTCCCTTTTCTCCTCCTGCTCCCCTCTGTTCTCCTCCAGCGTCCTTTGTGATCATGCCCAAGCTGTCAAGCTCCTTTCAAATACCTCAGAGCTACACCTCATACATTTCTTGCCAAGACTATCACAATTTTTTCCCACTACCACTAGAAACGCTCCCTTTTATCACCAGGATGTGAATAAAACCTTTGGAAATTGTGGAAACAGTGAAGTAAAAGATTAGCTGGCTGATCCACAGAAAACCCAAGACGTATATAGCACATTGCTTGGTGTGTCAGAAACTCATTTTTAGTTTGTGGGTCTGCCTTATTCAGAGTAGTGGCTAATCCTCACTGAAGTTATGAGGAACAGATCTCATTTTAACCAGTTACACTGTACATTTAGTAACTCTGGTAGGCCATGGGCATGCATATTATTATTTACTACTCTTCACTGATTGCACTTTTGCATGCCCTTCTCTTGAGAAAGCTTTTCCTGAAAAAATTGTGGTTTTCAACCAGCAATATAGGGAACTGATCCTGTGAATAAAAAGTTCTTCTCAAAATACCAGTTTCTAAAAATTATTTGCTAAGAATTCAAAGTAACTGGAGCCACACTGTTATGGAACTAAAGCTAAATGCAGATATTCACTGCCTTGAATTCCTGTAGCAGACAAGAAGTTCATGTGTTTTAACCTTGAACTACAAGGTTGAAGAAACAATGTTTTAACCTTAGAAACAAAAAAATTTCTGCACTTAACCCTAGCATGTAAATCATTTGCACAATCATGAAAACGATAAGAATCTACAGAACAGTTATCTCAAATTAATATTTCAGCATGAGTCTGTAAAATGCCTAAATATAAGTTTCCTGAACAATTACTTCTGCCAATGTAACATATCTCCCTCTGTAAAAGCTAATGACACCTAATTCAATATTTTAAATGCAGCAATAACCAAGCAGCTGAAGCTCTTGGTTACCCAATCCTTCATTAACACATCAATGATTAGTAGTTTTATGGTTGTGATAGGCCCGTATGGAGTCATAAATTCAGATCAGTGGTGCTATTCAGAGGTTAGTAGCTGCTCCAGTATTTCAAATCTTGTACTTCCCCAGACTAATTGTCAAGAAGATATGTGGCATATTAAAATACTATGTACCTTGATTAATGCAAACCCATTAATAGAAACCAATGTCTTTGTCAAGCTTAGCGTCTGATCTACTCTGCAGAATAGATTGAGATACAGGGAAAATTCACAGCAAAAGCATTATGTGTTTTTGTGCTGTGCTTTGCACTACTATTCAAAGTGAACCTTTCGATACAAAATTTGGGATAGACTTTGGCCCTTTCTTTTTAATTTTTCTTACCAGTTTTAAAATGCTGTTTCCCCTACTGTAGTTAGCTCCCTGGTAGACTAGAAGATGAGATATGACTCTCCAGGTTAAGATATAGAAATCTAAGCTGAAAAACAAGTCCTTATTGATGAATTTAGATAGTAGAGCTGGAGCCAGAAAGTAATCTGATCAGGCTATTGTCTTATCTGAAATAACAAATAAACACAGATGAGTATAATTTGAAATGACAGACACAAAAATACTGTGAAATTCATACACACTTCAATGGATACAAAATTTTTCTCCTTGACTAACTTTCATAATGTTTCATTAACCTTGGCAGAAGACTGCAGCAACGATATTTATTCAATAGAAGCAAGTCTGGCTTCTGTGTATTGGTTATGTATAAAGATCTTCTCTGTTCTGAAAGGGTGAATCCTTCTCATTTTCTGGGTTCCTTTCTCTGTTCCCTTTTCACTTTTCTTGGTGTTTCTGCTACACTGCATGACCTCTTCTTTAAAAATAATGGTCTTTAGTGTGGGTGTTCTGCAACAAGCAATAGATTTATCCTTTGATGTGTATATTCTAGGTCACTTTCTTCTCTTCATTTCATATTTTTGCATCACCTGCCATGTCTGTAGACATAGTAGATTATTTTTTTATCTGCCCATTTATTTTCTTTGATATAACCTGTCTGTTTGCATTCGTGCAGCAAAACTGGAATGCATTCAAAGTTAGAAAACTAGGTATGTTTGACTTGATTAAAAATATGCTTTTTCCTTTTCCCTCACTCAAATCTTCTTACCCACTTTTTCTTTGTGAGACCACTTTGGTTCTGGCTGCCTAGGAACCTTTTACTGTCCTCACTTCACCTCATGCAATTTGCATGAACAAGTGTCTCCCAGCTTTCAGGCAATGATTCACACCTCCTACCTAAGCTTTTAGCTGTCAAACTAGAGATGTTTTTCTTCTACAACTGACTACTCCACTAAAATGCAACCAACACAGCTACAGAGTGTGTTGTATCTGCATGGAACAAGCAGAGACGGTGTCCTGACTCTGTTCTCTCCAAGGTACATAGCTGAAATTATATTTCTGGTGGAAATCATTAAGTCTAATAAAATCATGGAATCATAGAATGGCTTGTGTTGGAAGGGTCCTTAAAGATCTTCCAGTTCCAAGCCTCCTGCCATGGATAAGGATACCTTCCATTAGACCAGGTTGTTCAGAGCTCCACCCAGTGTGGCCTTGCATACTTGCAGGGATGAGACATTCACAAGTTGAACATGGCCTGAAGAAAGTGAAGAGTTAGCATGAAAATTTTATTTACTTAAAAAAAAGGTGGAAATTGAAAGACAATCCACTTGAACATAAGAAGGCAGCTTTAAAACAACCACAGAAGGTCAGCTCCATTTCCTATGAAACAGGAATTTCTGAGCTGCAGAAGGAATGCTGCTCTTATTCGTGTTATTCCAACGGCATGCTTGGCATTTTGGTAAAGCTCATGGTGTGGGAATGACCATGTTTTCTTATGGAATCTCTCTAGGCTTTTACTTGTAAAAATACTGTGTGGACCCACGCTAGAATTTCCTGCCAACAGTAACTTACAGAAATGAACTTATTATTTCAATCTACTTCAAATTCCTTCTGATGCAGAATTTCATCCCTTGATATTATATAATGACAGTGCTCTGGGGGAGAAGCAAGGAGTGATGATTTGTTTGAAGGTTAGTGTCAAATGTGACAGCAATTTAGATTCATAACTATCAATACAAGAATGAATGAATGAACTGCAATATCATTCTTTGTACCATACACAAAGATTTGAAATTACACTTAAGTAACTTTCTGCTCGTATTGAAGTTTGAATAGATGCAGTTAACATCAGTGGGTGGTTAGCTCACCATTACAAAGATTTTATCCAAATTTTGGTTTTTTTTTAATCTGCCAAATTATTTTTACAGTGAACATCACTGACTTCAAATATCTATGTGGGAAAATTTTTTTGTCTTCCTTCAAATTTGTGGCTTTACAAAAAAGGAGTTGTGCATGTTTCTATGTCAGCAAACTAATGAAATTTTAAAAGAGTGGGAAGCTTTATATGCATCAGATGATAAACTGACCTTTGAGGTCTTCTAATAGAAGAATCAGCTTTGGAAACAGAATCAATATTGCTATTTTAATGAAATTTTGCCAGTTTAGTGGAATAATACAATATTTCATTAACTGTTAGAATTATATTTTCATATGGTTTGCCTGCTGGAAAACTGTACATCTACCCAGCAGAGTTCTGTGTCCTGTAGAGCCAGCAGTGGTAGCTTGAGTACAGGAACCAGGCAGAGCAGCACTGCTGCCGGGATTATGTTGTGATGCAGATGCTATCAGTGACAGTGTGTTGAGAGCTGGGCATGCATTTCCATGTGGCACTGGAATTTGGAGCTAGGGAATTTGATGCAGGAGGAATGATTGAGGACACTGGGGAAATGGGGAGACCTTGGTTTGATACCTTGTATGAGAATCTAGAATCAATTCTTCAAGGAAGCACCAGAAGTGAGGTCTTCCCTCAGCCTGTTAGTGTGCCCTAACCACAAAGGAACAGAATCTTTCTTTCTCTTCAGCAGCTCATTGAGCCAGAATTATGTAAAATAATAGCATAGGAAGAACAGATTTAATGTACAGTCTTTTCTGAGCTCTTCCTATGAAGGTGAATTTCACCTTCAAACTGGGGGGCTGCCAGCTGCAGTCCCAAGGCAATCCCCCTCTCCTTTTGCTGGCACTACAGCTGCTTGCTCTCTGCTTCCTTCTCATTTACCCAGCACTGACTCTCAGAGAACATTTTCAAGCATCTAAACTAGCTATAAAGAAATGTTTAGCTTTCTTCAAATTTTTCTCCAACAGAGCAAGCATTAGGAGCAGGACTGCCACCTTTAGGACAACAAATAGCTCCCAAACCACCTTAGCTGCATTGTAAATGTACATCTTCAGGGGAAACAGCAAACTAATTTAGTGCTGGAGTCTCCAGTGGCATCTAAATATTTATTTCTTTTAAGTGAAGTAGACATCAGCAAACACTAAGATATAAACATTTTTTTTTAATACCAGTGCTCCCCTTTCTCTTCTTCCAAGAACAAAAAATTAATTGCTTGTTTATTTCTAGATACATAGTTGTGATTATTTGGTAACTTTTTCAGCTTTCACTTTTTTTGAGACAGCCTTTCAGTTTGCAGGAATTATCCTCTATGTTTTGTCTCACATGACACACCTCAATGAATTGAAACACAATTGGCCTTGTAAATAAACTTTTGGATGTCAATGTGTGCAATAATGGGGCTTACCTCAGTACTACTGGCAACAATTTCACTTTTACATGAATTACTGGCTTTAAAGTACTTTGAGGTACTTTACACAATTATTGCTTCATTTCCATTTTAGATGTTTAGCCCCTAGTTCCTCAAACAGAGACGGTGGCTCTAGAATAAATCTGCATTACAGAAAAAGTCAAAGGAAAAAAATGGACAATTCTAGGAGATCCTGTCTACCTGAGACATTGGTCTTTCTCTATTGAGTTAAAATCAATAGGAAATGACAGGTCTTATACATGAAAGTTGCTTACAGAGCACAAGGAAGAAATTGCCTTCCTTTTGCATAACTGTTGATTATTTAGAGGGCTTGGTAAACAAAGAGCCATTGAAGGCTTTCCTCAGCCCCAGAGGGTTTCAGTCCACTTTTGAAGAAAGTGCTTCAGACAGAAGGCAGCCAGAATTCAAAGTCAAGGAACCAGAAGACATCATTCAAGGATTTAACCTGCAGAAGTCTGAATGAAGGTCTAAATTCTGATACCTATAGTGTGCAATGTCAGGATAAAAACTATTCTGTGAGGATATTTCCTAATTGATTACACAATCACAACGTTAAAGACTAGGGTCTCCTTTCTTTCAGTCCTCATAGTTTATGTGCTGGTCCACACATTCTTGTGTGCTGGTTCAGCTTCCAGACGTAGGGAAGTGTGTGCTCTGCCCTCAACACTGCACTCCACACCCGCTGCTGCCTGTATCTAATCTGGCTACAGGGACACTAGCTGTTCAGTTCCATACCAGGTCCCTGTAATTTCATATGAAGAATTCTGTGATCAGGTCCATGATTCATAGCTTGAGCTTCTCTGGAAAACCTTGAGTGCGTTTCAGATGTGGACTAGCCACATGTGGATCACAACTGAGCTTTAAATGAGTGACAGCTGCTTATACCCCATACAACTAAACTTGAACCAGCAGTGCAGGTGCCATCATCAGGTAAGCAGGGACCATTCAAGACCAAGTGAAGGGTAAACTAATATTTAGTTATTTATATTCTATAGCATTTCATAGTGTGAAGGTATCTGGATATTCTGTGGATATTGGCATGCCAACTAGGTCTAGAAAGGGTTGTGGGAGCAGGTAGCACTTTCTTCTGTAAATACAACCCTGAAGTGAGTTTTGGCCCATGTGGGGTGCAGGCTATACCCTGCAAACAGAGGAAATCAGTGGGTGAATCCTGCTAGGATGGCAAAGATGGCTCCTATTGAGAGGATGTAGTGGAAGACTACATAGTGTGTGTTGTGTAGGGCAGTGTCTAGTGAGGACTTTGCTAGGATGCTTCCTGGTAAGCCTCCATTGGAAAATGATGCTCTGATGTGCACTTTAGCTAGAAGTTAGGCAGGGTTCTCGTCTGTGGGCAAAAGATCTTAACAGCCAGTTTCCTTACTCAATAAGGTGGCAAAAGACTGTCACTGCGACTTGCAACTTCCCTGCCTTTATGTTTTTGCAAGATTTCTACCTACAGTGCCAGGAAACACAGCTCTAAAGCAGTAGGGTGTGAACAAGCTGCTTATAGTACCGGGACAGAAACAGATGCATCCAAGCTGCCATTTGTTTTGTAAGTACAACCTCCTAAGAAGTGTTTATTTTGCGTCCATCTCACGGGGTGATAATTATGACATTCCCAGCGATTCTCTTTTGTTGGGCATTAGGTGCCAGTAGGCAATCAAGTGGGTCTTTGTTGTGTTGAAGTACATGTAGACTGCTCCTACACACACAGCCTCCCTGGACCTTTTCCTTCGAGCAGTTTACCGAAGGAGAAGGGCGGACAAAGCATGTCAAGCCCCGAAAAAGCAGCAGCCCTTTGCGGCGTGCCCCGCGGGGCCCTGTGAGCTCCGAGCACGGCAGGTGAGTATTGCAAAGGGAGGCAGAGGGATGCAAGAGGGGTTCGGAAGCGTGGCTGCTGGGGTGCGGGGTGTCTCCTCCGAACCGCCCCGTCGCCCCCGGGCTGCCCCGGCAGGTAGCGAGGCGGGGCGGTGCCGGGAGAGCCGCCCCCGGCCGGCCCGGCAGCCGGGCACCGCTTCGCATCCCTTCCTTCGCTTCGCATCGCGGGGAGGCGGCGGCGAGGGGCGGGCGGGGAGGAGTGCCGGGGGAGGCAGAGGCGGCGCGGCTCCGCACGGCTCGGCACGGCACGGCAAAGAAAGACCCCCAGAGAAAGTGGAAGTGTGTCTCGGCCCGCCGCGCCGCCGCTGCCCGGCCCCGGCAGAGAGGCGGCCCCCTCAGCCTGGCCTCGTCCCCCCGAGGTGAGTGCCGCCCTGGGGAGGGAGGAGGGCGGCGGGGGGCCCGGCAGGCGCGCCCCGCAGCGGGGAGATGCCCCGCAGGTCTCCCGTGCCGGGAGCGGGCTGATGAGGAGGCGCCTTTTGCGGACGGATTTGGTTGGGTGTTCTCTTGTGAGTATTAGGGGAGCGAGGAGGGTGGTGGTGTGTGCGCTTTTTCATCTGTTCTGTGTTCCTTTTTGTCCGTGTGTCCGTGGCCGGCGGCCCCGCAGGCTGGCCCAGCCCCGGTGGGCTCCGCCAGGGGCGGCAGGACCCGCCCGCGCTGCCAGTGAGGAGCGAGCCGGGGGAGCTCGGGGGTCAGTGCGGTGTGGGGCTCAGCCCGCGCTCATTGTGTGCTGGGGACAGAAAACTAGCCTAGGCTCCGTCAGATGGGCACTTTTCTTTAAACCAGCCCCTTTGTGGACACGCCGCTGCCCTTCCCGAGCCCCCGGTTGGGGCGGAGAGGCTGTCGTGATCCTGCCACCCCGCTGGTGGAAATCTGTGCTGACAGGCAGCTGGATGGCGATTTTCTGATAAACATTTTCTTTCATCGGTATTGTCAGTCGGTTAAATCCCAATCTTTTGTGGGAGTGTGCCTCCCGAATGGGTGACAGAAGGACTTCAGATCAATGTTAGCGCCAGGCTGGTTTCCGGCACCAGCTCGCCTCAGGTGGCTCCTCACCCCCTGTTCCCAGCGCCGCCGTGCCGGGCTGCATCTCTTCCTGCTCCCGGGTTTCGCCTTTGGAAACTTGCCGCTACGAGGCTGGATACCGGCAGCCCTGGTTTTACCCCAGGGCTGGGGTTGCTGGCAGTGGGATCCTGATCTGGAGGATCGCTCTGGGGAAAAATGTCTTTTCCTTCCCTCTGGCAAGATAGCGAATAGCGTGTCAGGATAATCCTGTATGTTTCAGGAGGAGAGGTATGATGCAATTTAGGTGTTTACACAGTGAGTTTAGGAACTTTTGTCTCCTGCTGTGGGTTGTTCCTGGGCAGAATCTCAGGCAGATCGTGTTTTCTCTCGACTTCTGTTCCCACAACTTTATAAGAGACTATTCTCCTGTTGAGCTTTCTATTCTCCTATGTATTCCGCTTGTAGTCCTGTTATCTCTTTTATCAGTACGTTACACCAAAAATGAGGGGGCGGTGCTGAAGTAGTAGCCTTTTAGATGTTGTTTTGCTTTGGGAATGATGTTGTGAGTGTAAAAACATTCTAGATTCCATTGCGAGCATCTGAGATGTGCCTGAGGGTGAAAAAAAAGCAAACCAAAAAACCCAAAAAGGAATGAAAAAAGGGTGTTATGTAATAAGTACGTGTATATATGTGTGTGTGTTTACAGTAGATTCAATGTGATGGGACAAGTTCTCTTGAGTGGGCTATTGTTCTGTAACAGCAGGGGTGCCATTAAAAATACCAATAAAGACTGGGATTAGGGTGATTGGTAGAGCAGAGCTCTGAACCGTTGCGGTAATTTTGTGTTGTAGCAGCATTCAGAAATCCCAGCTGCAAATCACATTACACAAAGAGAAAACCAGTCCTCGGCCTCAAAAGATGACACAGGTACAGCAAGCAATTTGTAAGAGGAAGGAACAGAGGAAGCCAATTGTCTAATATTACATAGGTTAGCCAGAGCTCAGTTTCCAGACAGCAAGTGGCTTTATATATTTTGTCTCTGTTATAATACATTTTCATTATGAATTGAATCTTTCCTGATTATGGAATATTTTTCTAAGTACTAGCAATAATGTTTGATGTATAGGATGCAGAACCTGTAATTAATGTGTAACAAGAATAAACATCAAAATATTTTGAAGTGGGAGAGCTACATGATTCCAGCTGGAAGTGTACAGAGTTATTTGAATATGTCTACACGGGATGTAATATATTTTGTAATTGTATGGTAGGAATTAAATGGAACTTGATTTGCTTGGAACTTGTAGTGCTCGTTGAGGCAACTGACCATCATGGTTTATTGCACTGCTTTGAAAGAGCCTTGCATTTTATGTTGTCATTATGTTACTTTTAAGTAGTACTGTTATTTCAGACCAGCATAAGGAGATGAAAAGCATTTGGCATTCACCCCTGTAAAATAAGATTTTAGTGCTAAACTCAGATCCCTGCTTGAAGGTATCTATACAATACTGTGTTTATGCAAGGTGTCATATCAAGGAAAATGGACATCTAGGTTAAAGCTGCCTTAAAATATTTTTGTCATGAAATGACAGTCAGAACAGCAGCTTCAACCACACTTTTACTCTTTTGGAAGGGAATGGTTTCTTACCTTAGACATGGGAGCTCTGACAAAGTGAGCGTAAGTGGCCGTTATAAATGGGACACTTCAATGAGATTAATTACAGATCTGAACATCAGCCTCTTCTGTTTCACCCAATTTTCCCAACCAACAGGTTACTTCAGGCTGATTTCTTTAAATATGGAGTTGCAATATAAATCTACACAGAAAAGGGTTTTTTTGTTCAATTGTGAGATGCAACAGAAAAAATATTCTTCCAATCTGAATACTGCTTTTATTCAGATTTTCATAAACATGATTTTTTTGTCCATTTCTATAAAAAAGTGACAAAATAGCGAGTTTCTCATCTGACTTGACTCCAACAAAACATAACAAAAACTAAACAATACCAACAGTGAAAAAACTCAACCTCAAAAAAGCAGCATGGTCCACTTTGTACAGTCTGTCAGTAACATCTCAGTCATCTGTGTTGACTTGTTAATGTCTTTCTGATCATAGTCTAGCAAACCTCACTTGCACATTCTTTGTGTTTTTTCCACCTCACCTTCTTTCTGCTACTGACTGTTATTAAAATAATTGTAGCTAGTGAATGTAGAAAAATGTTATAATCCTGCACAAAATTAGCAATAGCTGGGGATGCAGCTGATGGTACCTGGGAATATTTTGTTGTCACATATTGGCGAGAAGAGCAGCTACTGGAGGTACTTGCATTTTTTGGGACAGACCTGCTGGTTTACAACTCTGCCAAGTTCATGTGAATTACAGTTTTTTGCATCTTTTGGCACAATAAGATGGAAAAACCATCCTGGCAGGCATCTAACTCTAACCTTTGCACTGAGATTTGTTAATCTTCCTTAAGGTGTGTGTTTCATGTGGTGCTAAGCATAGCTGTTAATTCATTTAGCTTTTTTGAAACATTTCACAACAATCAAGTAAACATTAATATTTGTGTATATACAGAACTGTTCACACAGCCTTTTTGTGGAGCAACTGTTAATAAATCCTGTTCTGATTCATGGCTATAAGAGTGTATGTTCCTGGCATGTCTTACTGCACATGCAGAAGAGAAGGGTTGGATAATGGATTTTAGCTTTTGTTCATTCTAAATGTTTCACTTTAAAAAATTATTCTCTAATTCCTAGAAGTATTAATGCAAACAGTATATCAGTTTGGTCAGGGAAAGATTTTTCTCTTCCCTAAAATATTTGGGATCATAAAAGCAAGTTGTGTAACCTGAAGTGTTGGACCTGGCTTCAGGTCTTGATGGTGACAATGTGAAGACTCAGCTACTGAGTAATGTAGCTGAAATCTGTGTTCATTACATTTTTTCCCCAAAATTACCTATTAGATTTGGAATACCAGTTGCAGAAAGGCTTTTGTTTCAGCAAAACTTTTTTATTTCTCAAGAAACACCCAACCTGCTTTCAGTCAGAACATCACTATCAGTATGAATGAATATTTTAATACAAAGGGTTGAACATATTCACTGCAAAACACTTGAGTTTATTGTAAGTTGCAATAGCAGAAAAATATTACAAAAAAAAATAGTTTGCCTTGTGCTGTAGAAGGAGATGACTGAGTTTTTTTCTAAGGGTTATAGCAAATATGTATCTTTTTAATGGGCTAGTTACTGTGGTGGTACATAAAAAGGGACCCTTAAAGTTGGACTAAAAATTAATTAAACAGTCACAACAATAAAGCCTCACAGGCACTATGGTAGCCATGCTAATTTTTGTGGTGCTTCTAGGCTTAAGTCCCTCTCAACTGAGTTGCTGAGAGTAAAAGTTCTGCTGCATGAACATAGAACAGAACCACTTCAAACAGTAAAATCCAGGTAACTGAAAAATACTGCTTGTGGTTCAGAAGACATACTAGTTTTTATGATGGTCATTGTCAAACTGGGGGTGAAATGTTTCTTGCAAATACAAATTCTGTGTTCACATGAAATGTTATTCATTGGACTTGAAATAAACTGGTGTAAACCTTAAAAAAAAATGTTCTGATACCTAAAAATCTGTGCATCTACTTTTCTGAGAAAATGGATTATTTTGTTTTGAAATTAGAACAAGGTACAAAATGTTTGGAAAGACTCTGCAGGATGTGTGGAATGTCAGTGTAATTGTGGGGTTTGTTTTGAAGCAGTTAAGTACCTTTGGTGTAAAGGGACTGTAAAAAACTGTTGCTGTTTGTATTGCAGTAGTTTATTGTGGATCAATTCTCAGTTGAGATGTGTTTGTGTCAGGTGGTGTTTTATTAGGTGTAATAAAGCAAAAGCATCTATCCAACTGCATTTATCTTAGAGTCTGAGAAATACCATGGAGAAGGAGGGATTGTGTTGATAGATTTACATTTTTATGGTATCAGCAGATAAATTCCATCACAGAAGCTTAATCTGAGCAAGTGCCCAGACTTCCTGTGTCATCAGAAGAGAGATGAATACCTTTCTGGCGGTAGGTATCTGGATTTACAGCCATGACTCTCCCTACTAAGCCAGTCTGCTTTGGTATCAAAGTGGAGGGGCATAGGCATCCTTGCCTGTAATTGTGCAAGTCAAATGAGCTTTCCTGAAGGGAGTACTGTGAGTGCCTGGTATTTCCCTGTCAGTGTCCTGGATATCAACTAGAAAAGGAAAGTTTTTGCTGTTTGTCAGATCTAGATTGTAGATAAATATGCGGTGTGTCCTAATTAGGAGTTTTATTTAAGGAACACTCATGATTTAACACGCCAATCTAATTACTCATAAGCTTCTTGCTAATTTTGCAATTAGTGCTGGAGCAAGACTTTTTATGGAAAATTCACCCTTAAGGATATCAGAACCACTAACTTCTAGTGTTTATAGAAAACTTTGTCTATGACAATGTCATGTAGACAATGTCTATAAGGAAATAGTAGTACTTTTACATGATGGTAAAGACTGAATATGTTAAGTGCTTTCCAGAAAAGTTATAGTCAGGTTTTGAAACCCAAATGACTCTGGCTTTAGACTGTGCATCTGTAGGATCAAATTCTGCTCAGATATTACCTAGTGGAGAAGGCATTCTTGAATCTTGTTATACCACAGTAATCTTTGGCCTTCAGAGGATGAAAAGGAGGACTCAGGGTGTAGCCAGGGTTTACTGGCTGTATGCTCTTGCAGTTTATAGCCAAGGCAGCTTTTTATAAACACAGATGATAAGGTGCACTTTGGAGCAGCCATAAGGCTGCTGTGAAACGTAACATGGCCTTACAAGGATAAAGGTGTTCGTGGTAGCTTGTTTCCAGGTAATTCATGTAGTGTTTCATTTGGGCAGAGAACCTGGTGAAGAATATCCTGGCCCATCAACCAGGTGTCCATAACAGTTTTCTCCTCAGAGAAAGTCTCTGAAGTGTTGTTTCAGTTTTGATGAGCAAACTTGTTCTTCCCAGAGATTGATGAATTTGACTAATTCTTAGTACTGGAAGGCAGTTCATGTTTTGCAGAATTAAAACTTAATAAACTTCTCTCTTTAAATGCTAGATTTTTAATGTTTTGGAAGATGGGGAGCTTTGTATCCACTCTGGAATAATATAAATAAGGTCTGGAGAGAGAGATCTGTTTTGTTAGTTAAGTAGATGTAACTGGAAAAGAAACAGACAAGCTCTCAGGCTCAGAATACCTTATTCCCTGACTGAACTGATGAAGCAATTAAGCCTAAAAGCTTGTCACTTGTTTTTATCGTGCCACAGTTGTAGCAGGCTTTTAAACTAATCTTTTGCTTATTTGTCTTTGTAAAAGAAAATGGCTCATCCATAGGCAGAGCTGCTGTGTGCTTGGTAGTGTGGACATGTGCATTTAATGCAAAACAGCCAGATCCGCTTCAGCATGCAAGATCGTGCCCTGGGCTCACAATTCCTCAGTCCTGTCACATCTCTTCCTTTCCCAGCAGGACATGCTCGTCTACATCCCAGTGTGCCAACACAGCCATATAAAGGAAAGGATATAAAAACACTGCAAGCTACTCTGCTCTGCTTCTATTTCCTACCACAGATACTGTTTTTGATGTCAAGTGGCCCAGTACTTCCTCAAGCCCTTTCACTATTCCTCACTGAGTGTGTTTTAGCATCAAATAATTTGGCTCTCACTTTAGTCCCAGGTTCAAGTCTCCTGATTGTTCACTCCACATATATGCTAATGAATTCAGTATCCCTACCAGCGTTGGAGAAGTAGTTCCTTGTGAAGAGGGACAGGGGGCTAAATAAGGCATTGCTAGCTGGCTAATTTACTTCAGGGTCTGCTCTGAACCAACGATATGGGCACAGACCCTGCCAAGTTTGGCTTCCTCTGCCTGGAACATTTCTCTAGTGCTCTCACAGGAGGTCTTGTGCCTTTAACTAGCCCTCCTTCCCAACAGAAATGGGTTGGAACCACTCCTGAATATCAGATCTAGCTGGGCTTTAATATGAGCACTACCAGTAAAGAGACCCTAGCCCTGATGGTGACTATACCTTAATATGCAGAGAGGTAAGTAGATGGTGACAGCCATCAGTAGTTTTACTCCATATCTGTATCAACTGAGATTTTGGTATCTAATCATCTCTTTTGTATGTTTACAGACATATACTTTCTCCCCTTGAGAAAGGAAATGTGTGTACAAGCAGCACACAGGACCTGCAGGGCAGTGTAATAGACAGCTGATGCCTTGAGACCAAAATTATTCATCAGGGTAGGGAATCCTATCTCAAGGCTGGCTCATGGTAACTTTTACCCATAGAGTAAAATTTTTGTGTGTTTCATCTTTGGGTGTAACTACTAATCAGGCTTTCTGAATTTATGTGTGCATTAATACTCAGTTGCTGCAGCTGTTTCCTTCCAGAATCCCGAGGGATTTTTTTTTTTTTGTTTTCTCCAAAAAAAAAAAAGCGAATTTTTTTTCTGTGGTGCAGGACTGGTATCTTTTGTATTGGTGATGCCCTCCATGTCCCACCATCATATTTCCTCAACTTCTAGTCAAACAGAGAATGTCTGAGGTTGATGTTACATTTCCCTTACAAAGCTTTAATTAAAAGCACTGGATTAGTGGAGCTGTGCAGTTGTTGCAGAAAGAGGAATCCTGGGCACGCAAAGGGAGAGCTCACAGCAGCTGGGCAGCGTCCTGCTGGCTGCAGCATTCGCTGCTGCTGCTGAGGCTCTCCATGGGCCAGAGGGAAGTTGTGTTCCAGTGGACCTGAGTACCTGATCAGTAATTAATCTAGTTACCAACAGTGCAAGAGGGCAGAGTGAGATGGTCTGACTATGTTCTTTATATACTTTTCCAAGAAAGGAAAACACTACTTTCAAAGAGTCTTCTCGTTATAGTTTTAAATACAGCTACTGCAAATTGTGTCTGTTAGAGAGAGCAGTCAAAGATCCTCATTATTTGATGGGGACATTGAAATCCGTAACACTTCAAAAGCTTTGGGCTTTGGTGGCCTAGGTCCTTTACAGACCTACAGTAAATGGCAGTCCCTGCTCCCCAAAAGCTTTCAGTCTATCAGATGAGAAGAGTGAAGGGGAACTAGGTAGTGTCTGCAGGGACAAATAAGATAGAAAACAAAATTTAAGTCAGAGGAGTTTCATTAGCTAAGAATGCACACCATTTCTGTTTTATATAGTAAGCCATCATTATACTAGCTAGGTCTTAATATTTTAAATACTGTAATTCAAGAAAAAACCCATAGGACTCAAAAAAGTCAGTTGAATTCCAGTGAGTAGGACTGAATTTGTCAGCAATTCAAGAGCATGTACCACAGAACACACTGTGCCCTGGAAACAGGGTGAAAGGCAAATATTGGTCTATTTTGAAGGGACAAAGCCAGTCATTGAGTACTTCACGTCTGTAGGTGTGTCAAGCCATGCATGGCCATACCCATTTGTGTAATGCAGTGACTGCATGGCAGGTAAATTCTTCTGGTCTGGTTTGTGATGCACTATGAGGGTGATGGATCACAGCAGTGTGCTGTAGCTGTTTGCACCAGTTGTCTGGTCTAGAAATCCAAAAAATGTACACACAAAGACAAGCATAGGCCCTTATGTCATCTACCCTTGGCTCTTGACTCAAGGCAAGCATCCTCTTCCACACTGGGAATGAGAATGTTTGAGAGGCCAGTGCGAGGTGGTGGAGTGTGATGGTACTGGTAGGCTGGCTGTGTGCATTCCAAAAGGTTTCAATCAGTGCTGATTAAAGAGGCTGGCACTTAGGAATGCCTAAGGGTGGGCCCGAGTGTCTTCCATGCTTAAACGTTAGCTCATCTTCTCAGAAAGGACAGCAGTGTATCCTCTTCTTTTTTAGGTCCTACTAATGGGCTGGGTGTGCATGTGTGAATTCCTTCTCATTTGTGAATTCCTTCTCATTTCAAGCACACACAGTTCTGGCACAGGAAGCCTGCTGCTGGGAAAGATATATCCATTTTACAAAAGTTACAGTTTTGTATACAAAGCATGCAGTTGGACCCAAAGCCAGAAAATATTTGTGTAGTTTTGCTACACAATCAGCTGCTTGGTGACTCCTGCATCTTTCCAGTATTGTTTCTACATTTTTGTCTTCTTTCATTGCTGGTAAGACCTTGACAAGTCATGGATACCATTGAAAGAATAAATACGTTATTTAGTCTCCATTTATTGATGATGTCTACTTTCACAAGACTTTGTAGCCATAGAGAAAAGGCATTCATGGCATTTTAAGGGGGAGTGGATCAAGTGTGATACAGAATGCTGTTTTGCTTTGGTGTTTAAGCACAGAATATGGGTTGGAGTTCTGCTAACCTGGGAACCAGTGAGACTGAACAATTTGCAATGCTTTATGTAGAACTATAATAATATAACAGATTTGAAATTGCTCTCTGAAAATTCTTCATTTTTTCTTGCTAATTTAAAAAAAAGCTACAGATTTGCAGATCATTTCATATTGGCACTTATTACATTTTAGCCAACATTTGACAGCTGAAAACTGCAAGCCATTTCCAGCTCCCAGCTGGTGCTGCCACTGGCTACTGTTGACCTTTTCTCTTCCACAGATATAATGGTTCACAAGTGAGATAATAAGATATATTAAAGGAAAACAGGAAAAAGAAACCCCCAACACTCTCATCCCTTACCCCTCAGTTTTTATTTTGTGGCTCCATTGGCTATTTCGTGTAAATTTGGCAAGCCATGAGTTGTGGTCCTTCTCTTTCAAATGGCATTTAAATTCCTTTTCAATACTGTTCTTTTAAAGTACTATCATGACTACTGAAAATGAAGACATGAATGAAGGTTAAAGTGCCTGTCAATAAATAAAAAAGACATGATTATTACTGAGATAAATGGTTAAAATTATTCCCTGTTAAATGTTATTTCTAGTATCATTTTTACTATTATCACAGTAGTTAGCCTGGGATCAAGAACTTCCATAGATAAGTATGCTGCCTTTCTTCTTCCCCCACCCCCTTAAATAGTGTGGCTTCTTCCTGCAGGGACTTGATGACAAATCATCTAAAGTTAATTTGTTAGCATCCTAAACAGTGCTGAGCAGAATATAGCTGTTCTCATTAGCTCTCTTATTGCCTAAGTGTCAGCACAAAACTCTTGAGGACCTGTTTCTAACATGAGTGTGTCTTGATTTGTTTAATACACATTTTTATCCAGTCATGGAGATGGCATTTAGCTGTGCTGTGACTTCTGAATCCTTTGTGAATTAGTCTTAAGTGACCAAAATCAATTGAAAACGTCTAAAGACTTAGTGTGATTGATGGACATATGGTTTTGTTTGCAGAGTGACTAGGTTTTAAAATAGTTGAAGGTTTGCTTAAACATCAGGCTACAGAGTTATTTACTCAAGGGAAGAATTTCTGGTAGCTGTGTACTATCAGCACATACCTTCTTGTGAAGTGTACTTCTTTTTGTGTTTATGGGCTTATTATGATGTGATGCTGTCATAGCAATACAAAATATTTTATGTGATCCAAGATTAATATTGTAGCTTTCTCTGATGCTGCTTTGGTTGCTGATTTCCTCTGGATTTTGTTTCAAAAGTGTTCTCATGCTACCAGTTGATACTGAGATCTTACTTGTGTGGACTGGTCATGCTGGAGGATATTGAAAAATGCTTTGATGTGTGTATGTATGTAATCATAGGCATTGAAATTTGATAGATATTGCTCATGATTCTCAACGAATCAGGAATTAGGTACACTAATATCCTGGAAAAAGGAATGAGAATCTCTGAAAAGGACTGACAATCTTTACTCAGAATACTACTTTATCTGTTTATTGTCCCTACAAAGAGGAATTAGATTTCTTTGCTTAAGTTTTAAGGTGTTAAAAAAAAAACAAACAAAAAAACCCCCCACAATTTAAGAGTTGAAAAATTGGATTAATATCCCAAGGTTATCTGGGAAATGTTTGCTCATGCGATGGTCAAAGATTGCTTTAAATATTTTATCAAGGTAGCACTGGTAGTTTCACTGTAAATTGTGGGTGTCCTGGGAAGGTGAGAGGACTGTGTTTTGAAGTAGTCACTGAACACTGCTTCATTAATGCACCAATAAGTTGAAGATGTTGCATTTTACTTTAAAATAAAGGCATTTATAATATCAATATGACTAATTATTCTGGAATGCAGTTTGCCATCTTCTCTCAATTTTAATATGGGAAGACAGCACGTGAAAATTTTGTATCTGTGGCTTTTTTTTTTTCTTTTTGCTTAAATCACAAGATAGAACACGGCACTTTAGCCTTTGTGCTGCAGAACATGAGAGCATAAGCAGTCTATATCTGTGACATGACAAATGGGGCCACCAAGTCTTCCACAGCATGCTAATAACACAGCTCAGTTAATGCTGGAATGCTCATACCCCATCACAAAACTTACAGTATTTTACAGCTGGATATGACTTCCTCCAGTGCTGCCCGGCCTCTTTCCAGTCTGACTGTGGCAACACATTTACATTTTCTTCATTCTCAAACAATGAGAGGCCACAAAAGCCTGAGTATAATTCTCAAATGTGGCAATATATTCCTATTTTTTGTGTATCTGTGTATGCACATACATATGCATGTTTGGACACATGTATTTCTGATTAATATTTACCAAGAAGCTGGAAGTCATCCTGTAATACAAATTAATTTGTACAAAATTAATTTTAAGGAGGGGGTGATTTCTGAAACTTAGTAAAAGTACTTTCTGCAATCAAACTTTGTAAAGTTGACGCTTTTCTGACGAATTCTAAACTTGTGGCAGAAGGTGCTTGCTCATGAAAGATAGAAGATAAAGTGACCACCTTGCATAAATGTTACCAGCCTATATCCAGAGGTTCAGCATTCATTTAGACATGCTGCTTTATTAAAAAAAAAAATCCTGTGCGTGCACTTTTGCAATTTGTCATTGCTTTTCAAGCTTGTTAACTCATTAAGCAGCATTTAATGAGGAAAAGCACAAAGTAATTAATTTATGCATTATGTTTATTACTTCCCTAATGAATTTATGTATTAGAGTTCCTCAATTAATATGTTAATCTATTTCTATATTTTGTATACATTTTGTTCTCTAAATAAACAAAAACATTTATTTGTAGCCGTTATTGCAGCCTAAAGATTATCAGTGTAATATTACCTGGTTTAAGCATGATGTAGAGTTTTCTTAGAATGGACCTTGCCAACATCAATGCTTGTGAACATTTTTGTCCTACTTGATATGTTCAGTAGTGGCTTGTATCAGGGAAAAGCTGTCCTCAGTTACACTGGGAACTTAATTTATTGTTTTTCCTAGTAAATGTAGCTGTTGTAGATTCAGTTCTTGCTTTGGGAGAGTGAGGAATTGAGCAGACTGATGTGATATATGGAAATAACCTATTTGTCAGTAAATAAGGACACTGGGTGTGGGTATCTGGGTGTTGGTAGTGGTGGGGTGTTTGGTATGGGAAGAGAATGGGAGCTGTCCTGTGATAAACATTGCTCCAGCTGGGCACTGGTGCTACCTCTACGAAAACATATTTAAGAAAGGGGAATACAGAAAACAGCAGTGAGGGGAAAAAGGTGTGAAAAACAACCTTGCGAGCACCTGGGTCAGAGAAAAAAAGGGGAGGAAGTGAAGAGTGACAGAGCAGGTATTTCCCTGCATCCTGTGGCAGGAGTGATGGTGGAGCAGGTGTTTCCCTGCAGCCCATGGAGAGCCATGCCAGAGCAGCTAGCTGTCCATGGAGCCATGGAGAAAATCATATTGGAGTGGGCAGACAAGGCCTTAAGGAACAGAAGCAGTGGAGGGCCCACATGGGCCTTCAGCCTCTGAGAAGGGCCTGTGTTGGAGCCATTTATGAGAACTCACATCGGATCAGTGGAAAAGTTTCAGGAGGAAGGACTGACACAGAGAAAACTGGTTGTGGTCCGTAGACTTAACCACAAACCCCATTCCCCCATCTTCCTGCAGGGGTGGAGGAAGGAACCAGAAGAATCATAATGAAGGAGGGAAATGGAAGGTCTGGGAAGTAGGGTTAGGTTCATTTATGTCTTTGTTTCTTAGTATTCTACTCTAATTTGCAAATATTTAAAATAATTTTCCCTAAGTCGGTTTTGTCCATTTTGGTAATTGGTAAATGATTTCCCTGTCTTTATCAGGATCCATGACCTTTTCTATCTTATCGTCTGCTTGTTGAGGAGGAAAGATTAGAGGACAGCTGGGTGGGTGCCTGAAATCTGGCCAACATCAACCTTCAGTAACAACCTCTACAATTATTTGCATATGGACTACCAAATCATAAATATGAAATCCTGTAATCTGCAACTGAACTGTCAGATTATGAATCTCTAATAAATTTTATGGGTTGTGATCGACAATATTTATTAAAATGATGGACTGAAGTATATGCAAGTTTTTCTTTTTCTCAGTTTTGGAGACTAAGTACTGAATCCATGCTATCATGCAACTCTTGGGCTCGCCTTTTAAAGCATTAATGCTAATAATTTGTGGGTATAAGTGACATAGTTAACCCCAAGGCTCCTTCTGCCGTCCAAGTAACTCACCATACTTTTACATAATTCACATTTAGAGCATTGAATGTGGAAATTATGGATTAATGTGTGTGCATCTGTCTTTTTTTATGATGATGTGTTTGGGCAGTAAAAGAGAATATGAATTTTATTACAGTACATTTGGGGGAGGGGTGGCAAATTTATTTGAAAAAGGAATAAAAATATTTTAAGAACATAAAAC